>JANHFM010006802.1:11084-28822 GCA_032468115.1 Grayia smithii
CTTGGCCAATAAAGAATTCTATTCTATTCTATTCTATTCTATTCTATTCTATTCTATTCTATTCTATTCTATTCAAGTTTTCTAATGGTAGGCAGGTAAACATTTCTTCCCAGTAACATACATTTCTTCCCAGTAAGATCCCAGCAGATCTCTAGAGAATCCCCTCCCATTCTAATCTAAGCCCAGAAGCTAGAAATAAAAACAAGTAAGTCTCTATTATCTTTGCTAAACAAGTTTAGAAATGTTTAGAAAACAGGAAAAAAAATATGCCTATGCCTGTGTGTACAAGGCACAAGACAATACTTTTGTTTTAAAAATAAAAACTTAAACCCCAGATGCCCAGATGTCTTAGAAACCCTCTGAATCTTCCCATTGGAGTTTGTCTGCTGTTTTGGACTAGTGCAACATGGCAGATCCTGTTGCCATCATGTATCTTCCAATAAGTACCCACCAGACATCGACTCCCTTATCCTGGCGTGTTAACTAAATTAGCTCTGACATCATTCTGGTAAATAAATGGTTGAAAATGAAAAAAGAAACAATTTTAATAATGCCACTTCCTGTTCATATAGAATTGGGAGATGGCCCAATTTCATAAAAGGTACAATGCTCCAAGCAGAGCACAAGCTGATGTATTACAAATAAAAAACTCACTTTAAAAAGAATAGAGTGAGATTTCAAGTTATTGTTTTAAAATTACAAAAGGTATCTATTTCCTCAAACACAATCCAAGATATGTATAATATACTGCAATATAAGTTGGTGTACTTGCAAACAGAAAAGAAACACCAATATCTAATACAAATGCCTCCCTAATTCCTTCGAAAGCATGTGTTTTAGTTTTTCCAAGTTAGTTTTTTTCCTGAAATTCCAGATTTTAATCCATGTGTTTGAGGTTGTTGCCAGCCACCTGTTTTCTTAGCCTTGGTCCAGCAATTTCTGAATCAGTTTTAAAAGCATAAAAACTTTGATATCCGACTAACACAGGGAAGGGTTGGGGTATCTCTTTATATCAAGGTAGAGAGCATTTTCTCCTATACAGATGTGGCATCAGTAATTGTCCTATCTTGGCTGTAGGCTGGCCAGCTGTCAGACTTGAAGTGGTCAAGCATGTCTGCTAATTTTACCAGCAGCTACTCTAACTCATCCCAGCTCTGAAGAATGACCTGCCTGGGTCTGGGTACTTTCTGTTAGCCTCATACAGCACATGCTCTGCCCTCCTGACTTCTCCAGAAACTGAAGCACTGCAAAGACTGTGTTTCCTATCTATACTTCAACATATCTGTCTCTTTCAAATTGGATCAAAATCCTTCTAGGGGACACAATTCATAATTTTCCTATCACTGAGTAATCAGTGGTGGGCAGCTCCCGGTTCAGGCTGGCTCGCGCGAATAGGTAGCGGTGACGCTGTGACATCACCGAACCAGTTCTACGCGACCAGGAGTTGGCCCCACCTGCGCGCCCGTACCTACCGTTCTGTGCATGGAGCACGCAGAGCACGCTTGCGCAGAATGCTTTTTTTGAGGTTTTTTTGTCAAAAAAAGCTTCTGCGCATGCACAGGAGCACCCGTTCGGGATGCGCGCTCCAATCACGCGCAAAGCGCGTGCACCCTTAGAACTGGTAATAAAGGTAAGTAGAACCCACTCCTGCGAGTAATGTTACAAATTCCAAGAAGTTTATAAACCTAAAGCTAGTCCTGAAAATACTGGTCACTTCCCACATTCTCCAGAATTTATTTACAGGCAATAAAAAGAATGGCAGTGAACTAGAAACGTTTTTTGTTCCAGACACCCACATGTAACTCAGCAGAAACGTGGCTCACGTAACTTGATTCAAATACAAAAAGAGAGCAAAATTAAACCATCATGCTTCAGTGTTTTACTTTGTATTTTACGAATGCCATTGTACAATTAATTCCAGTTTTGCTATGATGTTATTTTTAATCCTGCCAAAGAGTTCATGCTTACCTACTGCAAACTTAACCAAAAGGCCAAATCACCATGAAGACATCACAATTAACTAAATGCATAGCAACATCAGGCAGCAACTTTGCTCTGAAACAGCATTGATTAATTTAAGTGCTCTCAACATCTATGAACTATGTTCAGGGATTCTTAACAATGGCCATGCTGACTGGGGAATCTTGGGAGCTGAAATCCACATATAAAGTGTCAATGATGGAGAGGACTCCTATGAATCCTTTCACTGAAAGCTGCCTTGTGAATTAAGAAATGGTGTTTGGTGCTGAATAGCAGTGAGAAGCACAGAGCTCTGAAGCAAAATAAGGTACCTTTAAAGGAAAAAACAAACTCCAGCATCCCAGTGCCAGAGAGAAAAATCTGGATTTTAATGATTCCATCTTAAACTTTTAAGAGAAAATATAGTACCTCTCTAGATGTAGAAAAGAAGGATAACATAGTGATGATGGTGATGATAGTACCAAATAATTGTGTCGCCATCACTACCATCTGCCTGAATGGGTGTTGATGTGCAACAGAGCTCCTTTAAATAAGGCTTGTACTCACAGATGCTTTTTCAAGAGGCAACTGGACTTTTCTTGTTTTTCTTTGAAGACATTTCACTTCTCATCCAAGAAGCTTCCTCAAGCTCTGAGAAGCGAAAAATCTTCAAAGAAAAAAAAAGTCCAGTTGCCTCTTGAAAAAGCACCTTTCAGACAACCATGAGCTGACTGAGAATCTCCATAGGCATCTGAACCAGCGATTGCCAGATCTAACTAGTAGATTATGTCGTACATTTTAAGCTCGCCTGTACATGCAAGCATTTAGCTTATTTCTATAAACCTTTCTTTTACCATTACAAACAAGCTACCAAAAAGGAACTCTTTGCTCCTTAAATGAAAATAGAAAGGAATTGGAAGTCCTCTATATAATCTGCAACCAAAGCAGAACAAAGCAACCAGAGAATTTGTTAAAATGAAAAGTTGATCACTCACTCAAATTCTGTAGCGTAATATTTCAGGAAGCCTAGCAATAGATCTCCAAGTGTAGATTGGTTTTTTGAAATGTAAGGAGGGATGGTGCATGGTGCACGATGCACAAGATGAAGCTGCATAGTAGGATCAAAAGATTCCTGTAAAGACAAGGAAACAAAAATAGAAGTTAAAGTTCTATTTATGGACCAAAATTTGATGTTGTCTATAATCTGTTCAGATATTTTCAAAAATAAACATTCATCTGACATACAGACAAGTTCTACTCACATAAAGAACTCCTACTTTACCTAATATGCCAATTTGATCAGACTCTTAAAAATTCAATATGCAAGCCTCTCATCTACAAAATAAATAATATTAATAGTTTTGAGCATTTACTGCCTGCTTCTTTTCTAATCTTCATATTACACAATACTGTGGAAAAAAGTACAAAGTCTGTACAAGAGAGAAGTTGAAAGATTTCTGAAAGTTCTGGAATACCAGCTTTTAGTTGGTTTTGGTTATCATCCTGCCATTCATAAATTTCCTAAATCTTCAGGCATTTGAGCATTACTGCCAACCTAAGTTATTTCTAATGCAAAGAAAATTGTACACATTTAATTAGATTCTTTTGCTGATTTATAGCAAGTAAAGATTTGGCATGCTGCCAGGTAATTAAAAATGCCCCTTAAAATGAAGCAGGAGAACGAAGTGCTGGAATACAACCCAGCATCCACCTGAACAAGAAATCTTCATACATGCACACCTGAGTTTCTCTGCAGAGCAGTTGGATTCAAATGACAAATATTTCTAGAGAGTGATGATGGCTTGTTTATTGATTTTACTTTAGTTAACTTTTCTGACAAACTGCATTAAAATCAAAACTGTTTTCTGATTTGAATAAAACTAAATAATACACTTAAACCATGGATAATGGAAATACAGGGAAGAGGTAGTTTAGGAATCTCCTGCAATATTTAATTTCTATATTGGGTAGTTAAACCTTTAATATTTATTTGAAACATTTATGCAGTCACCCATATTATATCAAACTCTGGGTGGTTCTCAATCAATAATTAAAACAACATCAATAATAAAAACAATTAATGTATTAAAACAATATACATTAAAAAAATCTAGCATCAAAATTAAACTTCCACATGCAATTCCTTGTTAAATCCTCTCTTCCACTTCATCTTATTCCAGTGCTTGGGGAAAAATCAGATCTTAAGTGCTTTTTGGAAAGCTCAGAAGGTACAGACCTACCAAACCTCAGGGGGAAGGATGTTCCACAGGGCTGGGGCTGCCATGGAAAAGGCCCACTTCCCATAAGATGACAATGTGTAAGGGAAGGAGTAGGAATATGATCACCCTATCTGACCTGGTAGGACAGATAGGTGTTCTTAGGGAGATGTGGTCCTGCTCAGAATCCCTTGGTTAAGTTGAGCAGCTATAGAAATTAAATATATAAACAAAATAAAATAAATGAAAACCTGGTCCTGTGCCATATAGCTACCCGTATATGTATCCAATACAATAAATGCATTTTAATTTTGATTGAGCAATCTAAAGTTCCCCCTGCGGTCACCAATCCTGAATTAAATCTTACACCTCAAATAAGCTTTTCTGAAAAAGATAGTGATAGGAAGAATCAATTCTAGACTTTACCATTCTGGTTCATTTGCATTAACAAATCAAAGTTGTTATCAAATGTTCATAACAATTGTTTCAGCTGAACTGAAAAATTAAGCAGTTACTTAAATAATGTTATTAATCAATTACATAGCATTCTAGAGGCAAAGGACACCACTGAAAGGTTCTTCACTAGTCTCAATGTACTGCAGCAAGGAGTCTCAAAGCCACGGCCAACAAGTAAGAAGATAACTAAATTTGAAAACATATTTTTTGCTTTAATATAAACAACATTTTTGCTCTACTTTAGAGCTATTCCTTTCACTATGCCATTCCATTCTGAGGTCAGAATACAACACCAAATTGATGACCTTGTGATGATTCATAAGCTATTAGTTCCTGCTTGTCGATTAACATTAAATTATCTATAATATGTTAAATGAACAACTGATCATTTTGGCATCAGCCATTTATGTTATTCTGCCAAGTGGTAAAAAGATATACCATGTTACAGTGATGGTTTTATGAACCCAGTTAAATTTGAAAAATTGTGGGTTTGCCCAATAACTTTAGAAAAATCATCATAAACTTCAGAAAGATACAATAAAGAAAATATATATAAGACAAAGTATCCAAGCAATTTCAATAGGGGAAATTGACATTAATATCTGTTTGATGTGCAGAATACAGGGGTTTATTTTTCTCTCTCAAGGAGAAAGTACATGATGCTACATACATACACACACACACACACACACACAAACGTATGTATGTTTTAAACAATGGATACAGCAGCTGTTCTTAAAGCTGATAATTATCAAGATAAGAGCAGCAGAAAGTGAAAACTGAATAGTTTCTTCTCCTTTAATATATACAGGAAACCTCTACATATATACAGGAAACCTCCATGAGTCTCCTTGCATTTTGTGCCAGTTTGCATTGTAAAAAATGCAAATAATCCCATTTCTAAGTTGTCCCACAAAATAGTGTAACCGAGGCTCCTCAGGGAAAATTGACAGAACAGTGTATAAAAAAAGAACTACACACTTAGATTATGTAAGTCAGAGACATAAATTCTTTCAGTTTCAGAAGAATTAAACAGACCATTTTATGAATCTCCAAATTTATAAATGATGCAGGTTGCTATGTGGTAGTGAGAGGAATATTTTCTTTTCAACACTTGTAGCGGGATTCAAAAGGATTTACCTTGCCATTTTGAGAAACGGTAAGAAGTGTTCTTTAGATGCTCAAGGTTGTCATGAAAAACAAGTCAAGGAAGTGTAGGGAAATTGTAATTTATTTTTTTGCATTATATTGCACTGTACCTCTTCCAAACCTAAAGCTTGTGTAAATGCAGCTACCACCTATTATTTCCATAATAAAACAGTAAGATGGGCTGCACTGAGGGAATTATTACCCAAATTCACCCTGTGAGTTCTGACATAGCACTAATCATGCCAGCAATTAGCCATGCCTGAATATAAATTTGCCTTCATTTGTAATTTTCTAAAATGCAAATGCATTGAGTTAAATGCCTATCCAAAGAAGGCATACAATACAGTCAAATTAAGAACATTTCACTTGATAAACTGGGGGGTGGGTGGGGGTGTTTCGTTATAACATAAAGCCATAACCTTAAAGGACTCATAAGTGTGTGCCTGCTAAAAATGCAAAACGGGAAGAGATAATTTGTGACAATTCATAGAACTTAATCAGAAATTTCATCTGATAGAAATCATGTTTTAGATCTGCTTTTTCTCTAGATTTAACACAACAAAATAAATCTGATCCAACACAAATCTAAGATTCGCAGTAGTCTACAAATAAGTATATATATGCATGTCACGTTAACTTAGAATAAATAAGTTAGAATAAATACTTGAAATAAGCTCATGATTATTATAAAAACCTGGACTCTCTTGGATCCAACCCTCAATATATGAAAACTGGAATTTCCCAGCAGTAACAGGTAAGAGAACTCCAAACCCAGTGTTGGCATCAAGTCCAGAGCCCAGGGAGCTATCTCACATAACAAGGTAATCAGCGTAATAGCACAACCTCTAGACCAGTGATGGCAAATCTATACACGTGTGCCAGAAGTGGCACACAGAGTCATCTCTCCAGGCACGCAACCCGTCTTTTCTGGGTTCTGGTGGTGGGAGCGCCGGAAACCAGAAGAGCAGCCACCCTGTGGGCATGCATGTGCCAGGCGGCTGCTCTTCCGGTTTCTGGTGCACACATGCGCACCAGCCATCTGGTTTTCTGGTTCCTGGCCCGCATGAAGACCAGCTGACCAGTGCGCATGTATGTGCTGGAAACCTGAAAAGCAGCCGCCCGGTGCACACATGTGCAATGGGTGGCTGCTCTTCCGGTTTCCGGCATATGCAGACGTGCGCTCCCATTTCAGCAGTTGGTGCCAAAAAGATTCGCCAACACTGCCCTAGACTGTCTCCATTGCCTAAATTAATATACAGGCATCCTAAATTAAACCTAAATTAACATATAGATTAACCTATATAGCTCTAGTTTAGCTATATATAGATAAACTATAGCTTAGCAAAATCCTAAATTAACATAAAGGTATGGCTAAATTAAATGTATTAGCAGCAGAGTCCCTGGCTACAAATATCATGTTTTTGAAAGGCAACCACAGCATCTCCACTTCCTACTGAAACTGCTATTAATCTGAAATCCAGGAGTGTAATTCTTAGCAATATTAGCTGCCCAATTAGGTCCTGGTAACACAAACCAGTTCCACCTACTCATCCCCTCAAAGTCACAGCTAAGCGTGGTCTTCTCCATATAAATTTGGTAAAAGTCTGTAGAGATTCTTAGTCATCCAGGTCACGGTTGTCCCAAAAGTGCTTTTTCAGGAGGCAACTGAACTTTGTTTTTTCTTTGAAGATATTTCGCTTTTCATCCAAGCTTCTTTAGCTCTTCCATTCCCCACTATCGTGTTAGAGCTGAAAAAGCTTCTTGGATGAAAAGTGAAACTTCTTCAAAAAAAAAAAAAGTCCAGTTGCCTCCTGGAAAAGCACTTTGGGGACATATAAATTTGGTGTTTACCAACAGTTTAAACCAAGGTTCCCCAGTCCAAAAGATGAAACTGACACTTGCAACCTTCTTTTCCCTGAAAGGGCCCACCAAGTGTCCTCTGACATTTCTTTCTCCTAGTGTGGTAAATATAGTCTAGTTCAATGCATCTAAATCTCTCCTTCTTAAACCATCTTACCTTTATACCAAATCATTGCACTTCTGTTCATCAAACAGCAATTCATCCTGAAGACATCAGAAACCAGAAATATGCAGCTCTATTCAGTTTTCAGGTGACTGACTTCCATGTGGGCAAGAACAATCACACACAAGCCTGCCCTCTCCTCAATAAATCTATCTTATGTACTGTATGTAAATAGACAGAGTTAATGTAGTTTGAGTAATATTGATGTGGGGAAGGTAAGGGATATTCCTGGGAATGCTCATAGGGAAATCTCATTTTGAATGCCCAAATTGGGCTGATCTAGATAGATAATTTCAAATTGGTTGAATGGAGTACCTAACTCTTTTTCAAAGAACCCTGTAGTTCATAACAGTGCAGCAGCCAAAAAACTCCCCAAATTGCTATTATGCTTCTGTAACTCTGAGATTGTAAAAATGCCATTTTGTAAAAAAAAAAAAGAAAAAAGAAAAAAAAGGCAATATCCAGCTCCTGGCCAAAAGACATCAATCATTCCTTCTTTTTGTTGTTGAAAACACCAGATATTCTAATCTAGTTATGTTGACTAACATGGGAGCATATAGTGAGTACTACAGAGACAACAGGAATTTCTATAGTTATTAACGCAAAATGATTCAGTCAAGCTTTGTTTATTTATTTATTTATTTATTATTTAATTTATTGGCCATCCATCTTACCACAGAGTAATTCTGGGAGGCTTATAATTTTAAAGCTTTAAAAAAAACTTTGTCCTAAAAAATGGAGCAATATGGAGACTAGCCCAGGAAATGGCAATGAACGCATTAAGGAGAAAATATAAACAAAAAAACCACATACAAGGCCAAATCATTTAAATAAACACTTGATTATTCAGTAATTTTGCCAGATTATGGACAATGAAAACTAAATTTATCCAATGAGTTAAAGTATTCCAGTCTTTACCTAATCTGGCATTTGCAACTCCCCAAAATGTCCCACATAGCATCTGATGCAGCAAGTCCCTTACCTTTGATTCTGCTTCCTCTGTGGTTTTGCTCCCAGGTGCTCTGGCATCTGGTCATTTCCAGGCACCTTGCAACAAAAAAGTCCTTGGGAACATTTGCTTACTTCAGGGTGCTACATGATTTTTGCAACTAAGCAATATTTTTACACTACTTTATCCCTTGATAAATATACAAAATATACTGGATGTTAAGCTCCTTTACTTCTTCCTGGGTCAATTTGTTATATATTTTACTCCAAAAGAGCTGTTCTGAATTTTTTTAATGTACATCTCAGCAGATGTGTATAGTAGTACAGTCACAAATTGCTTCTGAAATAGAGCTATTATTGGCAATTGCTGCTTTATTTATTTCTGGTTAAACATGCCTATGGAAGCAGTTTTCGGGTAGTGCTTCTTCCTGTGATTTTGAACAGAATTTTAAACTCAGTTCTAAGTAGACCTACATGTTGATTTGAACACAATGATGCATTAGTAATTAATGCCTCTGACATATTTTCTTGAGGGCATACACTATCTGGATTCTATCTAACATTGAAAAATACCAGTAAGATAGCATCTAGCTTTAATTGTTATTTATACTGATAATAGTTCTCCAGCCTTGCAGTAGGATTAATTTTGAAAGTCCTATCCTATCGGCAGATTGATCCAAGTTAAATATCCAAAATAAACTATATTTAAAGCAGTCCAATTATTATGGCTGTGTAATGCTTTGGATTTGGTTCAAAACTATAGAAACACAAACCCAACATCGTATAAAGGAGCCACATTTGATTCCAGAAGTATGTGGTTTCTACAGCAGAGACCAAAGTCTAGAAAATGACATGGTTGTTTTAATTAATCAAAGGTGCCATTTTCATACTTCTTCATGATCCAAAGAATCTGTTCTGAACTATATCCAAAACAATGTAATCCTTACAAATTAATAAGCAGTGTGAATTCATAAACAGGTGACATGTCATTTCAAATGTATTGCACTATGAAAATATTTATGTAGAAAGACATGTATAACTGCAAACTGCAATTGTTAAATCAAATATTGTTTTCTGGATCTTAAATATTACTTTAAGACTTGGTATTCTCACATCTCAGCTAAAACTACTTGCTTAAAATGATGCTATGTCAAAACGTTTTCCACTGATCTTTACAGACATTTAAAAATGTGCATATACTTGTTTTAGATACATAACTGTGCATGTCCAGCATTTTAAAAAGCATTTTTCCACTGAGATTATAAACATATATAGTGTGGATCTTTTAATGATTCAACATAACTGAAAATAGAAATATTCCAATACCGTGAATCTTAATAATTAAAGATTTAAATATCAAAAGCCTTTACACTATACATTATTTTCAATGAAAAATTTTGTTCAAGTTTTTACTTCAATAGCAATTTTATAAAATAAAATTGAGTGTCCCTACTATGTATCTCTTACTTTATCAAACATGATCCTGAAATCAGGAAATTTTAATCAGCTATTTTGATGTAAGAGGACCAGAGTTAGTTTTAAATTGCTTCTATTATTTTCTATGCAACTGCCATCCCTTAATCATCCTCTTTACTCTTAGTATCCTGCTAGTTTACTTCTTTCTATTATATCAATGTTTTGGTATATCTTAGCATAATAATTTATGAGTACAGTCACTGCCACAAGAGACTTTAAATAAGAGTTGGGCAGAAGCAGAGCAAAAAATCATTAAGGAAATAAGTTCAAATAATAAATAAAACATTAAAAGGTAGATTACCATCAGGAAAAGGTGACATAACACAGTACTGCCACACAGAATGGATCATGTCTATGTGTATTTACCCATGTAGTATGACTGCAGTATACTAATTAGTATTAGTAGTATTAATCTTTCTTATTATCTTCTTTACTTCCCCCTCTTATTTTTTATATTATTATTATGATTACCATTATTCCGTTGCCTTGTATGTATACTGAGAGCTTCTGCACTGGAGACAAATTCCTTGCATGTCTAATAAGTATTCAATTCAATTCATAAGATAATATGCTGCAGTTCTAAACACAAAATAACAATCCAGATTCATGGGTCTATTACCCAATTACTCGTCTCCCAACACATGCCTCCAGATCTTCTCAGGGAGATTCCCCAAACCTCTGGAATAGATCTGATAGTGCATAAGATATTGCAGGAAGAGAAATCCAATCTGTCGGTATTGCCTTTTCCACCAGCTAACAAAAAAGACATGCATACAACTTAAGAGAAATAAATACTAGAAAAATAAATGTAGTTCTTATTTCTCAGCAAAAGATCATAATCAGAATTTACTTTTAAAATTTGATTTGATTTGTATTTAAAAAGGGTGAATGAGTCAGTCTGTAGGAGAACTTTCTATACACATGTTGGAGCGTTGTGGAGTTCTAACAAACATGGTCAGAGGCATATTTTGTTATTATCCCAAAGTAACAGCAACATTCATGTGGAAGGTAATCATTTCAATAAACATATTATGTAGTAATTTATAAGAAGCACTTACTGGGTAATTTTTTTGGAGGGATGGAAGGATAGGTTCAGGTAGGGCTATAAAAAAAAAGTTTAAAGTCACTGTGATTTATATATTTCACAGAAAACAACATAGCAGCTACACTAGTGATGTGAACTGAAAGTTTAGGATCAAATGCTTATCCCAAAACTAAAATTTCTAGCTTTTAAATTAAACACATTACTTGCATCAATGTGTGAGAAAACTGATTAAACATTTAATATGACACTCATTTAAGTCAAAGTTGCAATATAAATTTATCCAGGGACATGTGAAATTTTCAACACTGAAGATATTGTATTTACTTATAAACATAATGTTTTTAGGTTTTTGCAGATTATGCAATTCTAAATTATTAACGTAGGATTAAGGTGTAAATTAAGTTCTCGGTAGTATCTGGAATAATGTCTAGCTTTCAATGAATGGAAAATTTAGCTTATTTAAAAATATCCACTATCAATATTAACAATGAATAAAAACTTATCTTATTTACAGGTATTCCTGAACTCACAACTGCAGTTGGGCCTGTCCATTATAGTTGCAAATTGTGATAGTCATTAAGCAAAGTGGCCATATGATCATATCACTTAACAACCTCCACCCCAGTTCTCTGTGATGCAGCCATTTGATCACTGCACAAGTTGTTAAGCAGAGCACTGTATACCACAAGGGAGGGAGAGATTCTGGGAAGCCTAGTACAGGCCAAAACCCACCTGCGTTGGGCCTCCCAGGCCTCCTCTCCCTTCCAAGACAACATATGCTTCCCCCCCCCAGGACCCCACAGACCATGTGCCTGATTCCCACCCACTGGGCCTTACATCTTTTTTTTCCACCCCATCTCCCATCATGCACTTACTTTTTGAGGATCTCTGGATCTCCAGAACTTACACCTGGGACAGGTTGAGGGGGTGAGGCAGGATGCTCTGTCCCTCAGTGTCTCTGGGACAAGTGCTTCATCCCAGAAGAAGATGCCACCTGAACTGTGACCTTCCAGAGCTTCCGTTAGAGAAGGAGGGGTGGGACCCCCCCATCCCTCAGCATCCCTGGGCTGCATGGCTTCATCATAGAAGCGGCTGCAATTAATTCTGGCCACTCTGAAAATGTCAGCCACTTCTGGGACCGCACCACATGGCCCAGGGACATCAAGGGATGCTGCGGCTTGCCTCCTTCCCGAACACAAGTCCTTGGAGTCCTAGAGATCTTTGAAAGTTAAGTGTGCAATGAGTAACGGAGGGTGGGGAAGACGGAATGAGGCCTAGTGGGGTGGAAAGCAGGGAACGTGTAGGTGAGAGGGCACTTAAGCATACCTGCAGACAATTGTAAGGGCAAATAATTATAGAGGTTAGAGCAGCCCTAACTAAACCAGGATGGAAGTAGCTTTGGGGGTCTTGAACAGTCGTTAAGTGACCAGTTGTAAGCCAAGGAATACCTGTACATCTTTTTTAAAAAAATACTTATTAGAATCCTAAGGGCATGCGATGGGCAGAAATTCCTTACGTCCAAGTTGAAAATGTTCATGAAAGGACTGACTGACCTATATTATCTGCAATGTTATAACTCTGACTAAAAGGCCAATCTGTTCAAATTGTTCCTCTTCTAGAATGTATCAGTGATTCTCTCTCTCTCTCTTCTTCTCCCCCCCCCCTTCATATCTGCAAAACTCTTGAGTGAACTATATAATTCCACTAGGCCAGAGTAGTTATGATTTGAAGCATCAACATATTTAATTAGTCTCAAAGGAAACTGAAACAAGTATAGCTGTAAAAGGCTGTTTCCCAACGTCTTACTTCAATGCTCATATTTATACTTAAAGAAAAACATATAATTAAACAGACTAAAGGTGGAAAGTTGTGATATATTATGATAGCAAGAACTCAGGAGTGTTATAGTATCTTTTCTGGCTAATAATTTTATTAAAAAGCAAAGGCTTTTGTGAACTACAGCTCACTTCATCAGATACATGAAATGGCTGGACCGATACCTGGACCAATAAAACACAAATATGTGTTTTATCATTACTATATCATAGATAGTCCTCAAGATATGGCTGTAATGGACCCCGCCCTTTACAGTCACAAGTGGTGATGGCCTTTAAGTGAGATAGTCTCACTCAATGACTCCATCCCCTTCCCTCCCTGACGCAGCCATTAAACAAATGTGCAAGTTGTTAAGCAGAGCACAGAGTGCTTTAGGAGTGCAGGAGCCCTAGTTCTACTTAGAAATGAGCCCCAATTCCTCCTGCTCCAGGTCTCCCCCATACCTGAGACATATTCTGCTTCCTATCCCTTGGCCCCTGCAGGCATTTCCCTCTCCCACCAGGTTTCTGCAGATCTTTCCCTTTCACACTGGGTCCCTAAGGCCCTTTCACTCTTCCATCACTTCCCTGCAGACCTTAAACCTGATTCCAGCCCTACTCAGCCCAACACTTTCCTCCTAATTTACCTTTTGAAGACCTCCAGACTCATCCACACATTCTGGACCTAACCATCATTTTCAGTGTGCCTGCAATTCCTTACAGGTGTATCCAAACGGCATCCACTTCTTGGATGATGATTGCTGTGTAGGTGAGGGACAAGTAATTGCAGAGCTGCTGAAAATGATTGGAAAATAGCCAAATGGCCCAGGTAAAGTTTAGGTCAACTCACCATGGCCGATTTTCCCTAGCCATCTTGTCCTGTCCGACTCACCACAGCCAACTCACCGTGAGACAATTCACTGCATAACAATTCAATATAGGATAACTCAAGGGAGGGACAATTTCATTGGGTCTTGTCTTGCTTTAGGTTTAAACCCTTTCAAGTTAAAAGTACTCAAGGCTGCAGTGAGCTGCAATTCTAGTTGGCCTTCTCTTGAGTTATCCCCCATTGAATTGTCCTGTGGCAAATTGTCCTCTAGTGAGTTGTCCTGTGACCAGCCGGCTGTAGAGAGTCAGCCATGATGAGACAGCTGGGGCGAGTCAACTGGGGCAAGTCGGCCGCAACAAGCTGTTCCATTGACCTGAACTACTTCCCCATCATGAAGTCTGTATACCTTCAAAAGGTAAATGTGCACTGGGTAACAGGAATGTGGGGAATAGACCCAAGGCTTGCAGGGACCCAGTAGCATAGGATCAGGGGATGGAAGACAGGGGTGCTATAGCATTTCTGTGATCAATTATAAGGGTGACTGCAGGGGTGTTGCAGCAACCATAATTTCAAAACAGGGTTGTAAGTAGCTTTTGGGGAATTTGTTATAATTTCGAACAGCTGTTAAGCCGTTAATTGATTATTCGTATCTCAAGGACTATTTGTATATTATATACTATTATAATGTATAGCTTAAAGTTAATGATAATGAATTATCACATTATAATATCTAAGAGAGGTTTCTACAATAATATAAATACAACTTTTAAAAAAAGAATCCCCATTTTTATTTCCCTAATGCCTAATTATAATTATCATAGCTGAAAAACACACTACAAACAGAATCTGAAAATGATAAGCATAATTTTATCTGGTCCTTTTTCCAATGATCTCGGGATCTGTGTACATATATTTCTCTTGAAATAATTTACACATACAGTAAGATCAAGCTTTTCTTGTTTGTAATAAAAGTTTAATAATGGTTATACTGTATATCCTCATCCATTCAGTTTTTGTTCATCATAGAATTCCTGATAAACAAAGCTTGAAACAGAAAACTACAATAATTTATGGCAGCAATTTCTTTTTAAATATTCAAATTCATTTAAAGTACACAGTTAGAAGAATGTTAAAGTAGTTAAGGTTAACTATTAATGTTTAGCAATAAATATTAATGTTAAAAGCTAATAAAACAATGTTAGTGACTGATTTTTTAAATTTGTTCTCTACTGTATTTAAGATACAGCAAGAAATCTAAGTGATTATATTACAGAGTGTTTCACTATTTTTCATAAATATGCATGTTTCCCAGAGAATACCTTTCATGCATCAAAAACATGGTGCAAGTGAAAGTAGTAAAAGCAAAAGCAAATATTTTACCTAGAGACATTGCTAGCCGTTTCTTACCAAATGATTCTAAGAAGAGAATTTGACAAGCGTTATATCAGGGCAAAAGTCATTTGAAAAGTTCAGTGAGTACTTACTTTGTAAATAGTGCAAAACCATCAACACAAGACTATAGCTGTTTAAAGTGCCTCGGCTGGCATCATTTATACCATGAAAGCTTGCCCATTTCTTTACAACCAGCGCTAATGGACGTACTCGGTTCTCAACTGTAAACAAGAAATAAAAATTTGACAGGCAGAACACTTACATGGTTATTCAATGAGAATGGCTATATACAGTTTAATTCAAGACTGATCTCTCAACTAGAGCACATATTCATGTATCGTTATTAGGGTTATGGATGTTAACAAATATTTTAAAATAGTTTTGCCCTTCTTTATTACACTAGCTCTTCCTATCTACGAGAATCTATTCTATCTACCATTTTCATAGCTTCCCCCCTAAATACTTTTTCTTAACTAAAGTGTTGTTTGTTGTTGTTCAGTCACTAAGTTATGTCCAACACTTCACAATCTCATGGATCACAGTATGCCAGCCCACACCCCACCCCCGTCCTCCATTGTTTCCCTGAGTCTACCCAAACTCATGCCTACTGTGTCAATGACACTATCTAATCATCTCATCCTCTGCAATCCCCTTCTCCTTTTGCCTTCAATCTTTCCCAATATCAGGGTCTTTTCCAATGAGCCCTCTCTTCTCATTTGGCGGCCAAAGTATTGGAGCTTCTTAACTAAAGTAAATACAGCTAAAAACCTGAATCTCTCTGCCATCCCCTAATACTATTTAAATTTAGGAACTATGAGCCTTTTGGGACAAAAAGTAACCTTGTTATATTAACTGCCACATTGTTTACCAGTGCTATTCTAGTTCTTACAGCCATTCATTCAGCAACCATTCAGTTACAGTGGTAATGAAAAAAGTGACTTACAAGTCTCACACTTATGATTGCCACAGTGTTCCCACAGTCATACAATCAAAATTTGAGCACTTGGTAATTGCCATGAATTTATTATGGTTGCAGCTTCCCGTTTGTGACCTCCCCAAGGGAGCTCCAACAAGCAAATTCGTAGTTTCGGAGTGAGGTATCATCAGTACGCTGATGATACTCAACTTTACATCTCCACTCTGGATCATCCCAGGGATGCCCTTTCCGTGATGTCCTGCTGTCTGGAAGCGGTGTGGGCCTGGATGGGAAGGAACAGGCTTAGACTCAATCCTTCCAAGACAGAGTGGCTGTGGATCCTGGCATCTCGTGCTCTAGAAGTCCCATCACTTTTGATGGAAGGGGAAGTACTTACTCCTTCTGAAAGAGCTCGCAACTTGAGAGTCCTCCTGGAGTCACGGCTGTCCTTAGAAGATCATCTGGCGGCCATGACCAGGGGGGCCTTCGCGCAGGTACATCTTGTGCACCAGTTGCGTCCATTCCTAGACCGGGATGCCCTTTGCACAGTCACTTATGGACTACTGCAATGCCCTCTACGTGGGGCTGCACCCGGAGGCTTCAGCTAATCCAGAATGCAGCAGCACGGGTTATTATGGGAGCTTCTCGATACTCCCGTGTGCTACATGTATTGACAGCAGCGAGAATTGTATTTGCACAATATTGGAAAAATGAGAATACCCCAACAGATGAAAACATAATCCGGAAAATATTGGACTGTGCAGAGATGGATAGATTGACAATGAAAATAAAAGATAGAGATATAGAGTACATTTGAACGTGGAATAGGTTTTATCTATGGTTAGAAATAAGAGGTAGAAGTTAGATAAAGAAAGATTATTGTTATGTGTAGGTGAAAGATGAATGTTGTCTAAAATTATAAGCCTGGTAGTACAATTAATATAAATAAACTAATATAATTATAAACATTGCTATAATTATCACGTGTATTATCGTTATTACTTCTTTTGTAAAATGAAGTGCGTGGACAATACACTGTCTTCAAAATATTTATATAAATATTTATTATAAATATAAATATAAAAAGATTAAAAAAAAGAATTTACTCTTATCTGACTGTCAAATTATAATACTGTAGATAAACAGTAACACAATGGTACAAAAGCATCCCAATTTATTGTAGAAAAACTAAGAGACCATTACAAAATCTTAGCTCCCTCGTTCTACCTAAAGGGCTAGAAGTTATTTTCTTTTAGTTTACAGGGACAGTCTATTCTCTGCAAAAGGTTTTTTAAACTTTATAAGTCATAGCTGTAACTTACATTCTTTCTACAGGCAACAGCACCATATTTATTTATTTATTTATTATTGCATTTATATGCTCTCCCGAAGGACTCGGGGCAGCTCACAAGTTAAAAACAATACAATAAATACCTAAAAAAAACAAGTTAAAATAAATGCAATAAACTAACCCCAATTAAAATAAATAAGAATTAAAATACATATAATTTAAAA
>JANHFM010006802.1:50649-64984 GCA_032468115.1 Grayia smithii
CCCCAATTCTCCCCCCCCAGCTCCAGGGAAGGTGCCGGGCCACAGGCCCATGCAGGGGAGGCACCCCAGCAGGCTGGAGGAGATCCCGGATGGCCGCGCTGGGTTTTCTCGTTGCACCGGGACTTTTCAGCTCAGCTCACCCAGCAGTCACAGATGGAGCCGTGGCTCCTGCGGTAGCTTTCACAGGACAGTCAGCTCCATCTGTGCTTGTCGGGTGCGCCGAGCCGAGCAGGAAAGTCCCGGCACAGCCAGAAGATGCAGGCCGCGCAGCGGGGCTGCCTCGGAATTCCTCCAGGCCCCCCGGGTGCCTCCCCTGCACGGGCCAGCTCCCGTTGAGGACTACGCCGCCCCCTCCTCTCACCTGCTTCCCCGCCGAGCAGCCAGACTGACCCGCCCCGGCCTGGCGCTTCTGCCCATATGTAAGCAGGAGGATGAGGAGGGCGGCAACGATGGCGTTTGGGTACGCAGGCCCAGAGGCTGGGCCTCCCCTTTCGGCCCCGGAACGGCTTTCCTAGCCGGAGCAGCAGGCTGAGGGCGGCTGGGCACACGCGTGCTCCCTTGGCCCATCTGCAGGTGGCACTGCGCAGGGCGGGAATGGCGGCGTGCTGGGAGTAGGTCCCTCGGGTGTGGAGGTTGGTGGGCGTGGCCAGCTGGCGATCGCTACCGGATCGCCGAACCAGCCTCGTATCCGCTACCGGATCGCGCGATCTGGTGCGTTCCGGTAGCATTTCACCCCTGCCTTTATGCCAATTCCTCTTTGAAGGCCTTAATCCTCTTTGGAACCTGGGCTTCGTTAGCTGCCTGAGACTCACCAAATTCCCCTTAATTTATCTTAAGTTATCCTTCTTTTGCTCCCTCAACACACTACCTCACATTACATTTTTTTTAACCTCTTCAACTTCCTGCCTCCCTGCTTTGGAGTGTATGAAAACTGTTATTTATTTCCCAAAAAGGCTATCATCCACAAGTACAGTTTATGTGTCAGAGAGGTCATATGATAGAAGAGCATGTTTACCTTTTCCATTCTGTCACAAGTGTCTGGCTAATTACAATAGACAGGGGTGAAATCCAGCAGGTTCTAACAGGTTCTGGAGAACCGGTAGTGGAAATTTTGAGCAGTTCAGAGAACTGAGAAATATCACCTCTGGCTGGCCCCAGAGTGGGGTGGGAATGAAAATTTTGCAATATCCTTGCTCTGGAGTGGGGTGGGAATGGACATTTCCCCTGGAGGGGGGTAAGAATGAAGATTTTGAAGTATCCTTCCTCTGCCACGCCCATCAAGCCACGCCCACAGAACCGGTAGTAACAAAATTTAGATTGCACCCGATACTAGACTAAACTGTGATTACCTAGTCTGTGGCTCTTGTAAGAAAAGGGATGGCAGAACCTGAAGGTTGAGTGAAAAGGAGCTTGAGAATCCTTACATACTCACAAGAGGACTAAGTCCAACCCTCCTCTTGTTTGCCATTAACCTTTATCTAACTATAAGCAAGTGCCAACTGTTAAGATTCCTGTGCATTTGTTCATTGGAATGTGTTTGTGTGTGCACTTATTGAATTTATAGTCCATCATGGTCTAATTTTCTGCTTTATTTTGATCTCAATTTATTTTAAGCTTATACACTTCCTCCACAAAGTTGCAGAGAGATAGGAAGTTGGTGTGATAGAAAGCTTAAAGTGGCTACCACCTTAAAGATATATCATCTTGGATATTTTATTTGAGGATTAATATTTCTACTTTTTAAATTTTGCAGTGTTGCTGTGTAAATTAATTATAGCATTAGCTACATCAGAAATGTCAAGCTCCTAAATATTCTTTTGTTGGCAAAAATACCAGTGCGAGAAAAAAAAACCCAATAAGAAATGCTAAATTTTAAATGAGAAAATGGAAGATGACTTAAAATAAAAATTTCTATAGCAACAATATAACGATATTATGTAGTTTATAATAATTAATTGTTGGGTAATAAATTTAATCTCAAGAAACTTACAATCAATAAAGAATAATTAGATTAACTGAATAGTCTGTTAATTTTGAAGTTAGTACTTCGTTCCATTACTTTCTTAGGGGAGATGGTGTCATCCTCCAAACATGGATATTTTTCATCATAACTTCACTGGCAGCCTGATAGAGCCTTAAAAAGGAGAACACAACAGTATCTCTAACTGTGTTGCTTCTTGATGGTCAGTTTCAGGAAATTGGTTTATTGGATACTGCAGAGTCCCATCCTCTTTCTAACTTCTTTAACATCTATATGAAGCTACTAAAAGAAGTCATCAAGAGAATTTGGCTCACAGCTTTAACGTCTGACTTTAATGTTAACCATAAGCTTTCGTCTCAAGCCAATTCTAAGGTAAAATTCTTGAGAAGATGTCATACTTCATTTTGGGATGGATGGGGAAGCAAACTGCTTATCAAGTGGGCCTAAGAGCCACGTTTGGTATCTTTTTTGAAGGACAGGAAAGGGGGCCTGCTTCAACTCCATAGGGTTGAACAACAGCCAAGAAGGCTCTCATCCTGGACCCAGCGAGTCAGAGTTCTTTAACTGATCGGAGTTTGCAACATACCTCCCCTGCCTGACCAGGTGAGATAGGCCAATGTAATAGGATGAAGACAGTTCCGAAGGTAGTTATATATATATATATTACTGCCTACATTTATAGCTATGGTTCCACTGTATTTTTGAAAAAACTACCATTGATGTAAGGAGTGAAAGAATGTGCTGTGAACCATGGGAGAAGAGGACAATAAAAGTTAAAAAGGAAAAATCACAGAAAATGTTTTGTTGCATCTTATCTAAGAAATCAGCTTAAATATGAATAATAAAATATATATCGTATAAACATGCCAGTGTTGCCAATGTTGCTTTTTAAGTAGGGTAGAACACATACAGGTAGTCCTCAACATACAACAGTTTGTTTAGTGAATATTCAAAGTTACAATAGCACTGAAAAAAGTGACATGACTTTTTTTCATATGACCATTGCAGCATCCCCATGATCATGTGATCAAAATTCAGCTTGGCAACTGGAATGTACTTTTGACCATTGCAGAATCCTGGGATCACGTGATCACTTTTTGCAACCTTCTGACAAGCAAAACTAATGGGGAAGTCAATTTCAATTAACAACCATGCTTCTAATTTAACAATTTATTTATTTTATTTATTTATTTGGTTCAACTTGTATCTCCTGAAGGACCCAGGGCGGTTCACAGAGACAAAAACAAACAATGGACAATTAAAAAATTTTTAAAAACCAATAAAAAATTTAAAAAATTAATTTAATTAAATTTTAATTTTTTTAAAAAACCAATAAAAACAAGAAAATAAAACATAGATAACAATAAAACTCATAAAAACAGTTTAAAAACCCATGTCAGTGCTAACTGACAACAATTGTAGTTATTCACTTAACAACTGTGGCAAGAAAGGTCATAAATGGGGCAAAACTCACTATCTTGCTTAGCAATAGAGATTTGAGGCTCGGTTGTGGTCATAAATCAAGGATTACTGTATCAATGAAAGTTTTAGCCTGTTTTCCCCAAAATAAGACATCCCCTGATAATAAACCCAATCTGGCTTTTGAGTGCATGGCAATAAGTCGAAGCACTTATTTCAGGGTTCCAAAAAATATAAGACAGGGTTTTATTTTCGGGGAAACACGGTAATGTTTTTATTTCCAAGAATTTTGTAGCAGTCACTATCATTTTATTATTTTTATTATTTTTCCTTAAGAATGTTTAATATTTGTTTGTAGCTTTACCAGTATTTTATTATGTTAACTTATAACATGCACTATGTTTCACATATCTAAATAGCCTTTGAATTTTGAATGACAAAGATTTTAAAAACAATTTCCCAAAAATTTGCGTATGACAATGAGATCTGGGGAATTAGAAGAGGCACACTTTCTTAATGGGCATGCCCCAAACAGGAATAAACCTGCAAAAGATGGACTCTCAACTGGGCTGTAAAATAAAAAGGAGTGAAAGGAATTTTTAGCTATGTGAGAGATCAACCTGTAGAGGTTTGAAAGGAAATCAGTCATAGATGCTGCAAATAACATGCTTACTAACTTTTAAGATGTAATAATCATCAATATTTATCTGCTACAATTTTTATAACTTTTCCTAAAAAAAATTCTTCCCTGGGCCTCACAAGGATGAAATACAACAAACTGCAACATAAATATCAGTAAAGAGAAAGGGTAAAACCTACAGTATTTAATATCAGAAATAATACTGTGCAATAGATAGTAATTTGTTTTATGATTAAAATTAATATATTTTTTTACCTGTGTTACAAGTATTGGATTGCACTTATTCAACGTGGTTGCTTGAAAGGACATCATCACAATTAGTATGATCTCACCATATTTTTGGTTATGTAGGTGAGATCCAGACACGTTTTCGATTTGAATGCCTAATGAGTCAAGAAGCATATATCACCCACAATTAAATGGCATCATTAAATCAAATTGTGCTGAAACTTAAAAGCTAAATTCCCACTTTATTGTCTTTGTTCATTCCGTTACACACATTGAAACACTTCAGGGAATGAAGGTTTAAAAATAGTGATGTAAATGACTCCTATGAGATGTGGTTTTCAAAAGTAATCAGAATTTTAAAAAGAATAACTTGAACTCTACTTCCCATTTGGATGGATGGCACTTATAAGAATAATTTAGCCTTTTTTTTTACCATATCAGGAATGCGTGATTCTTAAATCTGAAATAATGTGAGTTCTGGATATTGCTGAAAAGATTTCCATTGGATAGCCTTGAGACTGTTGGACAGTTGGACTTTTAAGAAGTCTGAAGAAAGAATAAATTCCACATTATTACGTATATTGTTATTATAGCAGTGTGTGAATTCTTGTTGAACAACAATATCAATTTATTTTTAGATGTATAGTTCTTTTGGAATAGTAAGATAAATAAGACATTAGATGTAGGCATACTACATCATCACCATTAAAGTTTAAAGATGAAGAAACAACAAAGAATTTCCTATCTATACAGTAGACCTAAATCCTAGTAGTCAAAATATAAAAAGAACAGAAGATAAAGCGTACAAGCAACTTTAGACATTGTCTCAGAAATATTAAATGATGTACTAAAATATCCACTAAAGAAAACGTTTCTGGAGAAAGAAAGGCAGTAGACAAAGAAAGCCTATCAATTCCTCTGTTGGAATCAGAGAAAACGATTGATTACAAAAGTTATTTTTGGAACACGAAGGGCAGTTGGCTCCACACAAGTTAATGGGTGGACCTTGATAATAATCCACAGGACAATAATTTTATGTCATTTATTTGGAGTTGAAATAATTTCAGAATAGCCCGAGTATCATCTGCCATTGTTCAGAATAGAATTGCCACTGTGTGAGGAATGAATCGTAACTGTTAAAATGGATACTTTCTGGAAAGCAAAGAACAATCATAGTACAAAGTACAAATAGGTGTATTGGCCATTCTCAAAAGTAGGTAGGAAATAAAAATACCAGCTCCAACTGAGAATGTGTAGGAAGGAAGGAAGAGTAGGAAGATTAGAGTGATCAAGGTTTTAAAAATAATATGAAATATAAAATTAATTAACAACATAGGGTCTAAATTCTAATAAAATGTAAATGATATATGTAGCTGTCAGACAAAGGCACTTGCGATTTTGCAAAATAGCTTATTCTGGCTTCTTTATCAGATGCTCAAAGACAAAAAAGTTTATACAAGGAAGGGTATATATCTGGAAATGGCAAATTCCTGGGTTTTTGCTATTGTTATTGTTGTTTCTACTTCAAGTCAGTGTAGAAACTTGTCAAATGCCTGTACTAGTCCCTGCAGTATGTTGCCACTGTACCCTTCCAAAAGCTGCCAGAGAGACAGCCTCAAGGTCACCGAGTAGGGAAGACTAAAACTCAAAGTCTCATAATTTCTAGCTTGATGCCTTAATACTATACCAAACTGGCTCTCTTCTGGTTAAAGACTGGAAATTCAAACTCATTTCTCAGTAGCCTGCTACAGTCTGTTCTTCTGTCCTACAGGTAATTCTTTGCAAGAATGAAAAGTATGGCAAAGAAGAAAGAGTCTTAGATGTGCATACATACATACCATATTTTAAATAACGCTTTTTCCACAATGCAGCCTCAAGCTGTTGACTCCTGCATGTAAATCTGCTGGAAAGGAAGCCAATTTTCCCCAAATTTCAAACCCTTCCTTTACTTTGTCTCCAGTGATGGCCTGATGTTCTGCCAGGGCTACATTTTTATCACAGCCCCTGGTTAGTGAATTCACCTTCTTTAACCTTCCTGGGATAAATCCTGGAATAGATAACAATACACAGGTATATTCCTAGATCAGTAAATCAAGGGAAGAATGGAAACACACCCGATTTATTTTTTCCCCCATCACCTGGATAGAAGGCAAAACTGTTGCCAAATTCATCCAACTTGTTTGAAAAAACACCCTGGGTTTTCATTATTTTACAAGTGAAGTTGTACAAAAAAATTGCCATGAAGGGCAGGGTGCAGTACCAGAGGACAGCAAACCTCTTGCCACACAACATAGGAGCCAAGCAGAATACAAATGTTTTGCCTACCATAAAATGTAGTGCAGCATCACTTGAGCTGCCTCAAGCTAGGAAAACACAACTTTTGATGGGTGATGCTGCCTTCCAAAGTGGGCTATGGTGAATACAGGACAATGCCAAGCACTCCTGCACTTAAGAAATAGTCAGTAGGGCAGTTGAATCAAGGTATTCATGTGGAAAAGTTCTACTATAGATGTCTGGTCATTTCTGACTTACTTCTGAAGTGGAGTAACTGGTTTCTCATATTGCATTAAGCTGTACATGCTGAAGCCAAAATCAATCGAACTACATTTGGGCATATTGCAATGTGCAAAAGAGGAAGGGCAACAGGTTGAATTAGTCAAGTATTTTCTTGGTAGAAAAGTTCTATAACTATTCCTATTATAGTACTCAGAACGTACAGCTGGCACAAATCACAGCCGCCTACTTGCTGACGGGCCTTAATGGGTTTACAAAAATAACATCTGTTCTGCAGGAATTGCATTGGTTTCAGACCTACGAGGTAGACTAAAAACAGGAAACTAACTCCGTAGGAAGACTTTATTGAAAAAGACTATAGTAACACAATGTTGCAAATCCGCTTGTGCTTTTCTTCCCCTCCCTCTTATTCCACAATGAATCAGAGAGGAATCAGTCTGAGTCTCTTCTTAATGCTATCTCCTTTTCCAGGACTTAAGGAATGCTTCTGACCACAGTCAAGTGTTATTCTATAGTCTACACAGTATCCTGTAGTATTAACTCCAATTCTTTTTTAGAATATATTTTTCTTTATAGTAATTAATTATAATTCTTGTGTTTTATTTGCTGGTCTAGGAACAAATAAAGATTGATTTGATTTGAATGTTTTTGTCCTTTTTGTTTACCATAAAATACATGATAGCTTCTGAATATTTGCCTCATAGCCATCTCTCTGGCTTTCTACAATTGACACCAAGAAGTTTTGGGAGCCCAACAGAAGGTGCTGGTGATCACCTATAATGTCTTTTACAGCTTGGGTTCTGGTTATACTTTGGGACTGTCTTCTTCATGTAGAACCTATCTAAGCTATACAATGTAATTGGAAAAGGATACTCCAGATATCCATCCTGAAAGCAATCAGGCGATGGATTTTCTCAGAAGGACAAGAAGAGTTCAAGAGCACAACAACTGTTTATACTAACCAAGATGTTGGTTAAGCTCTATCATCCCATCTTTCTCTGAAAGGATGCTTGTATGTGGTGGGCTGAGGCTTCTGTTACCAGTTTTTCAAACAGATTTGAATCTGAGAGCTCAAATCACTGACTTCCATAGGCTGGATTCACACATTGCAGTGAGCTATAATGTGGTTTGTTTAGTTCTGAATGTTGAACCACTGTAGTTTGTACGGTATAGTTCGTATTTCTAAACATATGAATTGAGGGAATTAGAGTACAGTAGAATTAAAGAACTAAAGCCAAATCCTTTAGAATTGAGAGATACCGGTAAGTACAGTACTCTAACACAAAAACAAATTGCAAAATGAGAAAATATATGTGTGATTCATAAAAATGCATGCATATATGCTCCTGTTGATTCCTGGCGACTACCTGGATGAGTTTTCTTGGAAAAATCATAACAATTATAAAACTTAAATGGATTGATATTTTTACTTTAAATTTTGTTTGTTACAAATACCAATATCACCGATAATATCATTCCTAAAATGCTTGTATTTGTGATTTCACATTTTCTCCTCCAGATTCACTGAATCTCCTTATTCTGCAGTTATTCTCACTGAATGACTTAAAATTTCTCATTTTAAAATATACAGGAGTTAATTTTCTTTCAAAGTTGCAAAGTGGAATCAAACTATTAAGATTTCAATAGTGGAAACACCAGTAAGCTTCTAAGTTGATAGAGCTCGAGTTTAGCTTACTTTTAGCAATAGCATTTTTTTGGACACATTTTCATTTTGGGAACTTGACATAAAAAGCAAAATAAGTCTCATCCTTCTCAGCACACCCATTTTTTAAGGACAGTTACGGAAGTGGCGAACGGACGAATAGCAGCAGCTTATCCAATTCCTGGAGGTGTGTTGTAGGAACACGGACCAAACCCCTCTATTTTTGTTCCCGCATTCTTCTTTTCTATTCCTTATTATAGAAGCGCTTCCGGCGGCATGTAGCATTCTGACATCACACACACCCCGCACCCTAATGACGTCAGCCCCGGGAGCAGAGCATGACGACAGTGCGTAGGGGAACGTGGTGACGTATCCTATTTAAAGGTCCCCAAGTAGAGGATGGAGGCAGAATCAGCAAGTGCTGCTACCGCGTGGGGGTCCGTGGCTGCGGAGTAGCAGAGAGAGAGAGCGAGAGAGACTGCGCCGCGTACCCTCGCCGGGAGTGCTGGGCCTGAGTGGGGCAATAAGCGGAGGTCGTTCGCTCCATTTTCCTTCCTCCCCATTTTTAGTGGCTGCGGGGGCCGGTGGGAGGGTCGGAGTGCAGCAAAGCGAGAGCGGGCGCCTTCCGCTCCGCCTTCAGCTCCTCCTGCCCCCTCAGGCCCCGAGCGTGGGGGGAGTAGGGCGCGCTCTCTTCAGTGCCCTGCGCAGGGAACCTGGAAAGGGAGCGAGTGGCCGCTTGGCCGAACGCGGTGGCGTGCGCGCGGGTACGGAAAGGAGGTGTGAGGAGGAGCAGGAGAAAACCTGAGCCGCCTGGCGCGCCTCGGCCCTGGACTGGGAAGCTCCGCGTCGGAGGTGCTGGAGAGGCAACCGCTCCCCCCTCCTCCTCCTCCTCCTCCTGCCGCTGCAGCCCGCGCTTTGGCCCCGCTGCTGCAGCGAGGGGCTAGAGGGGCGCTGCTGCTGTCGGCGCCAACGCCGCCGCTGCCACTCCTCCTGCTTGGCTGCTGCTGAGCATGATTGATCTGCCGGACACGAGACGGAGGAAGAGGCTGCCCCGCTGCAGAAGCGGGCGGGATTGAAGGGGACCTGCCCTGCCTTGCCGTGGGAAGGACCGCGGCTCTTTGGCCGCCTCCCGCGTTGCATCCACTGCCTTCCCGTTTCATCTTCTGCCCGCATCCCTTCCCGTCCTAAAAGGGGATGCGTGGCCCGTGCCCTGCCTCAGCTGCCGGTCTACCGGAGCCCGATGTCAGCGCCGGCAAGGGGGCTTCTGCCGGCTGCTGCTACTGCTTGGAAAAATGAAGCGACACCCCCCATGCTCTCGCTGCTGCTGCTGCTGCTGCTGCTGCTATCGACGGGGGTGTTAGAAGGAAGGGCGGCGCGGAGCGCTGCGCACACCGCAAGCCCCACGAGCCTGCTCTCTACCTGAGGCGGACCGCGATCCGGGCGCTCGTGGTTTTCGGGCATTTCAATAAACTGCTTAGGCATCCGCGCTGCTGTGGATTTTTTTTTAATCCTCCTGCTAGAGGCGGTCGAGTGCCTCCCCTTCTCCCCGCAGAAGGAGGATTGGCTTGGTGCTGCCGCTGCCTCTGCTACTACCTCCTCCTTATCCGCCTCCTCCTGCCAGGGAGCTGGAGCTCTCCCTGGACCCCTTCGTGCAGGGGGGTCGCTGAAGAAGACGGGCTCTGGGAGGCTATGGGGAGGGTCTCTTCATGTTGATGCCCTAGGTCGATTCACCTCCTCCCCCTCGAAAGGGTTGCGATCCCCCCCCCACTCCCAAATCCTTTCTACATTCCCAAATGCCTGTAGACTTCTGTGTTTAAAATCCGGCCGAAGAAGGCACGTAAGATCACCTGGAAAGGCAGAAAATTGGCTGGAGAGACCCGTCAGGATTAATACTCTAACTGGCCGGGGTGCGCTCGCAGCGTAGGAAACGGGGAAAAATCCTTTTAAGAATTGATCTGCTAAGCAACGCGCACGGCACGTCTTCATTGGTCATCATGGGGTAAGGATTTCATACTAAATTGTGGAGTTGTAACAGGAAAATCGAGTATTCGGTTTCTAGGGGATTTTTATCTATAAGGAGCAGAGCAAAGCATCGTCTGGGAGAAATGCTAGAATTAAAAGCTCAACTTCTGAATGGCAGCTAGATAGCTTGCTTGGTCAGCAGCCCTGAGACTCGTCCATTCAACAATCTATTCAGATCTGACTGTAGGGAACTCAACATTTTATTGGGTCTTTTAACTAGGAACCAAAAAAAACATGTTCCTCAGATTTTTGTCATGAAGGTATGACACACTGTTGATTGGAGAGAGTACTTGTTCTAGGTATACTAGTCCAAAGCGGTGTCCCTACCTACATTCTCTGATACAGAAAAAGCATCTTTGGGACAACCATGACCTGGATGATTGAGAGGAGTACTTCTCAGAGCTGTTGAGGTGCAGAGAACCAGCAGGTTGAACTTCCCTGCTTACAAGTTCTTTCTTGACAAATATAACTTACATTTTGTTCCTTGGATTTAGGCTGAGTGCTAGGGAGAATAGGTAGTATTTTGAAGACATGAACCTTCAGTTAGAGGTTCCAAAATTAATGATTCATCCTGTTTTGTACTTAAAGAACTTGCATGCTACATCTCCTAAAGCTGATTGTAGCTAATAACAACTATCGTATGTATCATTTGTTGACTGCTGAACAATTTACACATTGTTTATAATGTTTCAGCAATTGTATTGGTTTGCAGGTTGCCCAACATGAGATAGGCCTCATTAGAGAACTGGACACAAAGGAGATAAATGTGTTTCATCTGCTTCTTCTGGGATTCAAATTCTAATGTGTTATTAGATACTCTCTTCTACCAACCAGAAAAGGAATCCAAGTACTGTAGAAGAAAAAAATACAAGAGGACAACCCTAATTTTTCAACCATGGATAGAAGGAAATGTAGGTGATATTCAGGATAGTCAAGGATCCAACAAAAACTGCTCAGAGAGTGGTGTAATGATTAAGGCAAGAGGCTAGAAGTCAGGAGACTGAATTCTAGTTCCGCTTTAGGCATGAAAGGCAACTGGTGACTTGAGACAGTCCATCTCTCTCAATTCAACCACTTCATAGTGTTGTTGTGGGAAAAATAAGAGGAAGGACTTTATGTATGTTTGCTGCCTTGAGTTACTTATATAGTAATAAAGGTGGGATTAAAATCTAATAAACAACTAAGGAGCTAGGATATAGAAATAAATTTCAGAATTATCATACGCAGCAGAACTGGCATTTAAAACATCTAATACTTGCAGGACCACCTTCTGCCGCAATCGTCCTCCCAGCGCCTGGTGCGCTCTCATAGGGTTGGACTCCTCCGGGTGCCTTTAGCCAGACAATGTCAGCTGGCGGCCCCCGGGGGAGAGCCTTTTCTGTGGGAGCGCCAACCCTGTGGAATGAGTTACCCATGGAACTTCGGACCGCCCCTGACCTCCGTTCCTTCCACCGCGACTTGAAGACGTGGCTGTTTTACCAAGCAGGCTATAGCTGACCGTTTTAAATTATTTTTAATTGTTAAACTTTTTAGTATTTTTTATTAAAGCCCCTCTTTTACTTGTTGTAGTCTATGTTCATTTGTGTTTGTTTATACATGTTTTTATTCTTTATGTTCTATTTTGTGAGCCGCCCTGAGTCCCTCAGGAGAAGGGCGGCATAGAAATTTAATTAAAATTAAAATCAAATTAAATTAATTTTAGAGATCTTGGAATTTTCAGTGACAGTTCCATTTATGGTGTAATACTCCTGTTCTTACTTCTATCCTACCTGTTTGTTACTTGTTTCAATTACAAGCATATGAGCTTATGGTCATTGTGAAAATGAACATTATTATTAATGATTGCAAGATGTTTCATGGCTCAGTTAAGTTATATTTTACGCAAGTGTAGGACTCTCATTTTTTCATCAAATACTGAAGTTGAATGAAAATTGTTTTTGGGCAGTTGCTGCTTTTTATCAAGATATTTATCTCCATAATTTTAAATGTGTAATTTTTTCTATTTTGAGCTTGAAATTTCAAGAAATTCTGTGCTTCAAACATGAAATTGCCATAACCATATTTCAAGGCCATGATAGGTCAATTTGAACTTAACAATCATGAGTTCAAACACACCAATGTGGTCAGAACAATGCTATTTCACAACATTTGGGCCTCAAATGATTCAAAATTACATACACATTTTACATACTCCAATTATAAAATGGTTTGTGATATGTACAGTGCTGTCCAATATTTCCTACTCAGTAAAAGCTCTACAGGTGATCATCTCAATGCTGGGAGTCTGATTTCAAACATAACCTTTCGCTGGCATTCCATAGAAATCTATAACAATAAAGACATTGTTGGGCTGTGCTTAAATCTTGGCAATATCTCTTCCCCAGTCATTTCTCAGCTGGATATCAAAGCTGAAAGAAAAATATTGAGGAGGGACAGAAAAATGAGGGTTTGGCAGGTTCCTTGAACCATCCTTTTTCTCTTAAATCCTCCTCCCCCCCTTTATTGTACACCTATACTCTGCTTACACATGAGGAAGGAGCATCCTCACACTTCTCCTTCTATTACTTACTTGGCAGATTTTCATAAGCTGAGGCACAGGTTTTTAAAACATTAGATGTATCCCCAAGGACCTTTTCAAAAATTGTCACAAAATTGAAATTTTAACTAAACTTTAAAATTGTTAAGTGTATGGGAGTGTATTTAATGAACTTTAAATCAGACTTCATGCAGTGTTTGCTCTGATATCAGCCCCTTCGTTTCAGCCCAACGGATCTTTTAAAGAGTGTTTCTCAACTTTAACTATTTTAAGATGTGTGGACTTCCACTCCCAGAATACCCAATGAGCATTCTCAGTGTTTACATCCATACATTTTAAAATGAATAAGAATAATAAACACTATTTTATAGAGTGGTTCCTGATATGTCACTCAAAGCTAACCTTCCTCTTCAGAAAATTTGCCCACCTTGTTAGAAATGTACATTTAGAATTATAGGGCTGGAGGGAACTTGGGAGATCTTCTAGGGAACAGTCCTTATCCTGGTAAAATGTCCAATCTTTTCTTGAAAAGCTCCAGCGATCTGAGTACCCAAAACTCCAGGAGGCAAGCTATTCCTTTGGATAATTGTTCTCACAGGAAATTTCTCCTTAGTTTCAGGTAGGATCTCTCTTAAAGAGCTTCCATGCATTGCTTCTTATCCTGCCCTCAGGTGCTTTGGAGGGTAAGTCAACCCTGTCATCTCTGTGACTGCCCTCAAGTACTGGAAGACAGATATCATATCATCTCTGATCCTTCTCTTCATTAGGCTACATGTTTATTTCCCTTAACTTTTATCTTATGATTTAGTCTCCAGATCTCTTATCATCTTTGTTGCTCTTCTCTACACTCTTTCTAGGACCTCAGCATCATTTTTGTATCATGATGATAAGAACTGGATGCAGTATTCGAAATGTGGCCTCACTAGTACAGTGTAGAAGGTTACTGTCACTTCCTGTGATATTGTTGTGATCCCTCTGTTGATATAGCCTAGGGCTGCATTGGATTTTTTTTGGCAATTGCAATGCACTCATACTTAAGTGATGGTCCACTAAGACAACTAGATCCTTCTTGCAGTTATTAATGTTGAGCCAGGTACTGTTTATTCTATACTTGTGCATTTAGTTTTTCCTGCTTAAGTGTAGGACCTTACTTTTCTTACCACTGAACTACATCTCATTTCTCTAGGCCAGTGATAGCTAACCTTTTTGCTGTCATGTGCCAAAAAGGAGAGGGAGCGCGAGGGGGTCACACACACGTGTGCCTACACCCATAATTCAATGCCCCCATGCATGCTCATGCAACCCACCCACCCACCCCGCTTTTGGCATGCA
>JANHFM010006803.1:12731-26488 GCA_032468115.1 Grayia smithii
ATTTGACAAGGAATACTTTTTTCCTTGTTTTCAACCCCTAAAATCTAGGTGCGTCTTATACTCCGAAAAATACGGTAATTAGAAATTTTGAGTGTTAAAGATGTCTCTTTCCTCAGCAGCCATCTATATAGAGGGTTAACATCAACTTTGTAAACTGACATTGCTAATTTGCTATGGATAATAGCCTACATGTTCATTGTTCAGAAGAATCAGGAAAACCAATTCAACAGACTCATTTTTATTCGCAAAGTTGAATGTAAAACATTAATATAAATTGCTATTTTTATATATAACGAAAAATTATTCTTTGCAGGAACAAGCAATGGGTCGGTCTTGGTATATAATCTTACTAGTGGATACCTATATAAAGAATTAAGCATTCATTCCTGTGAAGTCAAGTGAGTTACTTTTAATTGTTGTGGATCCTGGAAGCGGTTGAGAAAGAAAATAAAATATTAAATGCAAACATTTGACTTTTTCTGAGATCATATTTCTTTGGTAAAATAATGTTACTTCCATAAATAGAATCATGATAGATTGGTCGTAAATATGGTTTTGCATAATAAATATTTGAATTGGTAACTACTATGCATACCTGAACATAAAATTTGCTTTTTTAGTACATTGTAATATAGACAGGTTCAAATAAGATTCAAACCATTTGTGAGAGGAACATTTTTAAGCTGTTCCTTGGAAAAGAAAACGTCTTGTTCTGAATGGCTAGCAGAACTTGGGATCATAAATAGAGGATCACTCAGGGGTTGACAGAAAAAAAGATTTAACATTCCCCTATGTTTGCTTAAAATCATTCTGTTTTTCCTGTAGGACAAAATAGAGTACCTTTTTTTTTTTCATTTAAAAGGATAATCAGGACTATCCCTCAAACTGACAAACAGATAACTTTCTAGTTCTGGTTGGAGTTTTTGATATTCTTTATTTATTCATGTTTTTGAAAGCATAAGATAGAATAATGAAATGACATAAACTTGACTGTGTTCCAAAAAGCCTGTTTCATTCAAAATTATTTTCTTCATTAATTTCTTTTTTAGAAGGTTCTGCTACTGTGCCTTGATGGTAGCTAACCTTAATTAAGAAAATGCAGTCCCACCATCTGTCAGATTATAAATCTTTAAAAATACCTGACTAAGGAACACTTTATAAACATAAACCACAATGTGATGTCGAATGTAATGTTGCCTCTTTGCCATCTTCAGGATTGAGTCAGTTAATATGAGAGGAAAAAGAGAAGGAAAACAAAGTTATTAACTGTATGGAGGAATCAAGCATTTTTCCCATTGGTTCCTTCCAAATTATTTGACCATAATAATAAATGTTACAACTTAAATAAGATTTGCATTTTTCCTTCCTGCTTTCCATCCTTTCTTGATTTGTGCATTAATTGTACTGTGCAAAATCTTACTGCATGTTTCTGCTCCTAGAGGTTTTTCTGGCTGAAGACCAATGTCAGATAAACAGCCTAAAAGCCATGCACAATTATTTAAATCACTTTTTTCTCCAGGGAATTGCTTATCTGATTGGGGACTCACCATAATCTTTCAGTTTTATGTTATTTTCTAAATATGACAGTGATAAATATTGTTTTGGACATATGTGCCTGTGTAGAAATATTGCAGTTTGTTCCAACATTTTAAAAGCTTTAAGTATGCCTGAAAGCATTTCATCTAATACATGACACTTATCTGTAGCACATGGCAAACTAAACCAGTTTGCCTTATTTAAGTACTAAGGATGACAAACTGCAAGTAGATGAAAACTTAATATGTACTTTGTTGCCAAGATCATATAGAAGATTCCTATGTACTGTATGTACCTCATATTTTAACTAGTGAGTCCTTTGAACTCAGGGCTAAGAAGGAGGAAATAAAGGACTAGAACACAACTTCTCCAACAGCCCATATCCAGATAAGCAGAGATTAACACCAGATAAAACTATAATCAAGTACCCTAATCAAGTAGCTGCCAAAGTGAAAACCATTCCCTCACCAAAACTGACAGAGCAAGCTACCTAAACAGGGAACAAATTCCACACTAATCCTCACTGATGATATAACCTAGCTGGGTAATGAAACAACCAAGCTCAGAAATAAACATATATAGAGGATTTGCGTTGCTCTTAGAGGCCACTGGAGAAAGTAGCCATTCTGTGTTGCTTTTAAGTTTTACATAATTTCTGTTTTCTGTTTTCTAATTGTTACTGGCATTGCATAGTGGATATTCAAATGCTGTTTGCAGCATCCCATAGTCACATATTTTGGTTTTTAATGTTTTTGTCTGTTTCTGGTATTCTGGTTTCTGGCAAAAAATGCCCATTTGATAAAACGGATTTGCTGAATGATTACCACGTTTCCTTAACAACCATTGCATTTGCTTAGTGATTGCAGCAAAAACTAGTAAAATCAGTGATTGTCAATTGCTCAATTATTGACCTAGTTTGAGGACTACCTATACTAAAATGACTTAGCAGTTTTGGGCTGCTGGATGAACATAACAAAGGAATTTGATTTCTTCATTGTTTCTTTACTGCAGCTAGAAAGAAACTCGATTGAAGGAAATAGATTGCCTTGAATTATTCAGAGATTTTAAAGCTCGGAGACTCCATATTTCTGTTCTATAAATCCACTGCAAAGGCTATTAATAAAGTTCACAAGTGTTATATTTTAAGCACAGAGTTGTAATCTATAAAACAAGTATAGCATGACCCTTAATTGCATTAAATGTCAGTTTTTATGCCAGTGTATTTGAAATTTGGAGATTGAAAATTGACTGCTTCCGAACACTTCCAATATAACTGGAATACTTACCATGATACAAAGCTTCAAATTTAGTTTTTGCATTGTCCATTTACATGAAAATACAGATTTGTGTTCAGTGGTACATGCTGCATGTTTAGCTTTTAATCAACTTAAATCTATAGGCCTGTGAAAAAAGGATATGAGCAACAGAGCTAGGGAATACAGTGCTTGCTGAATATTGTTGCCTTCAGGACATCTTGAATAACTTTGCAGATACATTTTTAATTTACTGGAAATACTACTAGAAATAGTCATTTTTTCAAAATTGTACATGATTTACAACATTTTTCTTTACAAGAAAATTATACATATGCAAATGATAGTTTGCTTCCATCCATGTATTCCATGTATTTATCTGTAGATTTATATTATTGAGACTTCTTATTTTAATGGAAAATATGTACAACACTGCTGAATGTAAAGTAACATTAATAATCCTTGCCTTATATCTTCTTATAATACTATATTTAAATTATTGCTAAGTTAGCTGCTGTGTTACTGCTAGTAATAATGCAGCTTATTTAAAGGAAAATAGTGTAATTATTCAGTATCAATCCAGTGGTTTTACAATATTTTAAAGTAATGGGAGTTTTTTTTTTTACTTGGAATTTTAAACTAATTTTTAATGACCTTTTGGAATTAAAATGTTGAAAATATTCTGTATTACTATTATTCATATAACTTTTGTATATATTAATATTTTTGTATGGTGAATCCATCGCATGGTAAGATTTTTTTCCTTTGCTTCAAGGGATAAATTGAATGTTGTAAAGTGTATTTACTCCCACTGCAATGCATATTGAGTATTTTTGCTCCTTGTCTCATAAAATTATACTATTTCCTATACTTTGAAATGCCTGTATAATATACTTAAATATTATTCCTTGATAGGGGTATTGAATGGACAGGCTTGAATGGCTTCCTTTCATTTGCTACATCTACACCTAATAATTTGGGATTAGTGAGAAACGAATTGCAAATGGTTGATCTTCCCACAGGTAAATTCTTTGCACAATATAATATTTGATGATAAGATAGAAGAATGTAGCTGTGCAGAGTGGATTTGTACTAAATTCTGTCTGATGGATTTAAAGCTATTACAATGGCAAAAATATATGATATGAATGGCTAATGCATTTTTAAAAATAGATTAAAAATTTTAGATAACTATAGCTCAACAAGTTCAATATATTTTAAATTCATATTTTGTCTTCAAGACATAAATTGGAAGATTTTGCCATTATCTGCAAAACTGTTGAATACTGTTCACATGAAAAGCTTTTTGGCTACCTCTGAGAATACACATTGAAAACTAATTTTAAAAGCTTGCTAGTTCATTACTTCTTAGACTTAATAAATGTATTGTTACAACATTATTACATTTTAAATACCCAATTCTTCTTTGTACATATTAGTGTTGTAGCTTCTGCTCAACTGATAACAGTAGGAGACATAAAGATGTTTCCATATGTGGATGCACATATGGAAATGCATAATTGCTTGGACCTTAACATTAGAAAGATCAGTGATTTAACTTTTGAAATATTTGGTTTGCTCAGTGCATTCACCACTTGTCTTTGTGTCTAAATTAGGATTCAGACCTTGATCTTATGGTTAAATGATGTGACTTTTACACTATGCCACAATGGTTTTCATATACTATTAGCTTGGCCCTACATTGGTATAGTTTGTGGTATATAGTTTGTGGTATATAGTGCACAAGATGTGCGGACTTCAACTCTCAGAATTCCCCAGCAAGCATTGCTGGCTGGGAAATTCTGGGAGTCGAAGTCCATACATTTTCAAGTGGTTGAGGTTGAGAAACACTGGTATAGTGCCTTTCATTTTTATTTTTTTTAAAGAAGCTAATTTAAAGAATACTAAGAAATTTCACATTATATTAATCAAAACTTTCAAATGGATTAAGTTTTAAATTCATTTGGATGAGTTTTAAATTTATTTGGCTGGAATTTAATTTTCCTCCATAGTCTGTAACTCCTGTATTATATGTTGATTTCACTAATTAGAGAAAACTGTGATGTAATAGAAACTGATATTATATTTTCTGATAGATCTGTTCTACAATATTTTAAACAAAATCTTATATTATGTATAATTTATATTATATTACTGGTGGGAAAGAAAGATGGACACAAAAAGGATAATTCTAGGTTGGTATATCCATTTTCTCATAAATAAGCATGGGAGAATCATTATACAGTTATCGGTGTATGAACTAGTGGCTATTAATATCAAATTTTCTGCAGAACATTCTGAAAGAAGTGATTGAAACTCATTGTAAATTGGGATATATAGATATCAGTGAGAGCAAGTGGTTGCTCCTCAGTATGATGAATGTAATGGATGCAGCAACAGTTACGTGTAGAGAACCTCTGCTAGCTGTCTAGGTCATCTTTAGATCATAATGTAACTTTGCAGAAGTTATTATGTCTTGAATCTGTAACAAAAGTAGCTTGTGTGAATAAGACACTTAAGAGCACTGGGAACTGATTGAATCAATGCAATTAAAATAGAGCTGGAATGGACCTTGGAGGTCTTCTAGTCCATCTGTCTGCTCAGTCTGGAGTCCCTATATCATTTCAGACAAGTGGCTGTCCACCAATGGTGGATTGCTCCTGGTTCTGTCCGGTTCTATAGAATCGGTAGTAAAACCGGTGGGAGACTCCGCCCACTGACCCGGACGTCATCATAGCCGATTTGCGCATGCTCCCGTTGCAAACTGGTAGTAAAGGTAAGTGGAACCCATCCCTGCTGTCCACCTCTATGGATTGAATGGAGAGGATTAGTCCAGGATCACAGAGAAAGTGTTTGCATTACTATAATTTACGCTGAGCTTTTAAAATTGGGAAAAAAATAAATGTGAAAAATAGGATGGCTTAGAGCCAAACATTTAGCAATATTTCATATTCACTAATTCAATTTGGTGTTTATTTATAATACAGAAAACAATGTTATGGAACATGGAAAGTAATGTTAAGAAGGGGAAATGTAATGGAATTAAAATAAGAATTTGAAAGATCAGCTACAACAGGTTTGCTTGTGTTGGATAGTTTATATATGTTCTGTATCATCTTCTTAGGTAGGAGCATTGCCTTTCGTGGGGAGCGAGGCAACGATGAACCAGCAATTGAAATGATAAAGGTGTCCCACTTAAAGTAAGAAAGTGTCTGTAGTGGGTTATGTAAGATTCCTTTAGAAAGCTATTCTAATTATTTATGTTTGTATAGATCTCTATTTTATATTAACCCTTTTTGAATGGATTTATTTCAAGCAAATAAATTTGAATGATAGTGCTGTCTATCATTCAAATACTGAGTGGTTTGTTGGTGAAGAGCATATAGAATTATTCTTATTCTTCTGTTCCCCTTTCTTTAGAACAGGGGGGTCAAACTCATGGGCCATGGGCCAAATGTGTCATCCGCTGGCCACACCCACTCCTGTTTTGGCAAAGGGGGAAAAAGTCACAATACGTCACGTGATGACGCAAGTTTGACACCCTTGCTTTAGAACCATTTCCTATTGCTTTCTACAGTAAAATGACACTAAAAATATTCTATTTCAAAGTAATACTAGAATTTATCCAGAGATATATGCCTTGTTTTCTTCATTTCCCATGTTAACATGTATTAGTTGTTAGAATTTCATAAATTGTTTTTCATAAATGCTATGTTATTGTTAATTTGATCTCTTTAAAGAAGTAAATTTAAGCTTCGTTAGGCCTTTATCAGCAGAGTCATAGGGTTTAATTATTAGGAGCAATGTTGTGTTGGTAAATTGTTTAACTTACTTAGCTTACAACCCACTTAAAACCAACTCTGAGCAGCTCTGAATAAAAAATTATTAGAATTATTTTTTTAAGGATATAAATATATGTAAAGATTATATTTACATAATAAATATATAAATTATTTATATAAAGCCTTTAAATAGACATTCTAGGACAGTAAATGAAACAAGATGAAGTACAATCATATTTGCTATGAAATTTTCTTACGTGTTTCTTACATTAGTTTTTTTTTTTTTTTTACCAATTTTAGGCAGTATTTGGCAGTTGTTTTCAAAGATAAGCCTTTGGAATTATGGGATATCAGGACATGTACTCTTCTTAGGGAAATGTCTAAAAACTTCCCTACAATTACCGCTTTGGTAAGATAAAAATTTTATCTTATATATATAAATGTTAGCTATTCTTGCATGAGCGGAAGTTTGCTTGAAGACTTCTTAAAATCCATTTGGATAAATACATACATTATCTTCTTTTTTGAATTCAGATTATTAGAAAAACTGCAGTAGTGACTTGTATAGTATTCATTTTTTTTATCCAAATACATTTGAGTGAAATTTGTATTGATAAAACTTTATATGTGGAAAGTTCTGGGTTTTCTTCTCTTAGGAATGGTCCCCTTCTCATAATCTGAAGAGTTTAAGAAAGAAGCAGCTTGCAGCCCGTGAGGCAATGGCGAGGCAAACAGTGGTATCAGATACAGAGCAGAGCAGTCTGGAGTCTTCAATGATCAGGTATAAATGAAAATTCATATTAAATATTTCTCAGAGAGGTCATTTGCCCAAGAGAGGTCATTTGCCCATTAGCATTTCTGGACTATGAAACTAAAAAGTTTAGCTGGACTGTAATTTAAATCGGCTATCAACCTGATAATGTTGCAGCATTTGGACAGCAACAGAAAAAATTAAATGTTAAAATGTGTTGTACACAGTAAAATACATCCTTTGTTTATTTCATATATGGGGACAATTTAATATTGAAATACAATTTTATCAATTCACTTAAAAAAAAATACAGATTGTATTTGATATATTTTTACTTATTTCTTTCAAATAAATATGGCTGCCTATCTTATACATGATAGTCCTAGGTAGCTTACAGCAATAGTAATACGTCATAATATTTCTTTATGGTAAATTGCTTAATACATGATTACTTTCCTGTAATGTATATTTTAAGCGTTTGTGCATATGCACCCATATTACAGATGTAGACTAAATGAAACACTCGCTGCTTTCTCTTTTAAAGCTTGTTGCAGGAAGCAGAGAGTAAATCTGAATTAAGTCAGAACATTTCTGCTCGGGAGCACTTTGTTTTTACAGATACTGACGGACAAGTTTATCACTTGACAGTGGAAGGGAATTCTGTCAAAGACAGTGCGAGAATTCCTCCTGATGTAAGTTCGTCGCTGAAAGTAAACTTGAATTTCTGCTCTTAAGTAATCCAGAAAGGTTGCATCATTTGGCAATCTGATACTGTGGGTACATTCACTTTATTACATCAATTACACTTATTGTGTCAATTCCAAGTTGGTAGAATCTCACTGAGCGCAATGGCTCAGCAGTTAAAGATGGTGAGTTTGTCTTTAGGAAAGCTGAGGCCCTGGATTCAAGGCCCAAGCGCCATGCAATGGGGTGAGCTCCTGTTCCTGCCTCAGCTTCTACCCACCTAGCAGTTTGAAAGCATGCAAATGCAAGTAAGATAAATAGGTACCACTTCGGTGGGAGGGTAACAGCGTTCCATGTGCCTTTGGCCTATAGTCATGCTGGCCACATGACCACGGAAACTTTCTTCGGACAACTCTGGCTTCCAGCCAAAAAACAGAGATGAGCACTGCGCCCTCGAGTTGGACACGAGTAGACAAGGAAAACTTTGCCTTTAGAATCTCACTACAATTCTCTAACATGTATTTGTGTTGTATCAAATGCATCTGAGATTCATAGATAATATTTAACTTGAATTACTGTCATGCTCCTCTTAAAAGTACAATTGCTTGTCTATACGTTACCCCTGGCCAGTTATGTATATTAATAAATGGATTAAAATTCCGTTGTTGGGATTAAATTAATGTTATTAAATGATTATCCAATTGACATATATTTAAATAATGATGGGTGTGTAAGAGGCAATTTACCTCCTCTAAGTTTATGTATTGCTATTTTTCTGATTTTTAATCTTTGCTTTTTAAATTTTTGTAGGGAAGTATGGGCAGTATTACATGCATTGCCTGGAAAGGTGATACCTTAGTTCTGGGAGATGTTGATGGCAATTTGAACTTCTGGGATTTGAAAGCTAGAGTATCCAGGTAATTTGGTTAAAATTCTATAAAATCAAAATCAAAAATGATTTGTATCTTGTGACTGAGTTCTTGATGGTGTTCTACATAGTATTGGTCTCTTCAACATATAACTATTTGTTTATTGTTAATTCAAAGTTACAACAACAGTAAAAAAAAAACTTCTAATGACCAGTCCTCCCACTTATGAACATCAAGGCAACCCCACATTCGTGTAATCAAAATCTGGGCTTGGCAACTGACATATATTTATGATTGTTGCAGCATTCTAGGGTCATGTCATCCCATTAGCTATCTTCTCAGCCAACTTCTGACAAGCAAAGTCAATGGGAGATTAATCAATTATACCCATCTAGATGGTGAGGGTTATAATATAAGTCAAAGCCTGGGCATTTTACAACCTGTGGGCCATATCCATTATTTTGGATATCCCTATTTGGCCTGCTACAGTGGTGGTGGTGGGGGAATCAACGGCAGTCCCCCCATTACAGTCCCAGTTTCTTATATGGCCTCTTGGGAAAATGAATTGCCCACCCCTGATTTAAGCAATTTTCCCATCTGTTCCTTGTTCTTCTGCTAGGAGCATTCCCACCCACCGAGGCTGGGTGAGGAAGATACGCTTTGCTCCTGGGAAAGGAAACCAAAAACTGATAGCAATATACAATGATGGGGCTGAAGTTTGGGATACAAAGGAGGTAAGGTATCAACTCGGCTGATTTTTGTAAAGTATTTTTTTTAACTCAGAAAATAGTAGATTCTTTAAAAGGTAAGCTAAGTTATAGAGATGAAATAAATGTCCATAAATTATAAAGCAGAAATTAATACTAATAATTAATTTATATACAGAATAATTAGCAATCCACAAAATTATTTTTGGTTTATGTTTACACAAAGTACCCAGTAAACATTTTAAAGCTAAGATTTTCTGTATCCTTTAGGTTCAGATGGTAAGCAGTTTAAGAAGTGGCAGAAATGTCAGTTTCCGTGTACTTGATGTTGACTGGTGCACTTCAGATAAAGTGATCTTAGCTTCAGATGATGGTTGTATCAGAGTGTTAGAAATGACAATGAAGCCTGCGTGCTTTAGAATGGATGAACAAGAATTGTCAGGTAAGGTTAAGGTCCAGTTTATCCCCACCCACCCACCCCCTTTTTTTGGGGGGTAAAGTTGCATTGTACAGTATTGCTGTAGTAAAACGGGAATGTTTCAGCCAACATTGGAATGAGGCAAAGATATTTTATTTATAGATATTGCATAAATTTCAAATTGTAGGTGTAAGAATGAGGTGATTTTTAACCTACACCATACGAACAATGTGGAATTGCAAAGAAAACTCAGAATTGTAGACATAGAGTACATGATTTGTAAAGCCTGTTTTTTTAACTCTACTTTTAGTGCAGAGATAATAATAAAAAAGTAGGGTCTTTTAGCCAGTCCCCAGGCTCACAAGTTAAATAAGTCATAATTTCAAAGGGTTTGTTTGTTTCCATCTCTTGCTCACAAAATATTGCAAAAAAATCATATTATATATTCATATGTTAAATTGTATATAAAGATCCCAACTTGGAAATGGAAAATCATGGTTTATACGCTCTTCTTTCTATCTGATCTTCTTTCTTTCTTTCTTTCCCTAAACTCATGGGGAACTCACATTCTATTGATCCTGGAGTCTATCGGTCACAAACGGGTTAAACCTTCCCATGATCCTTAGGACCGAGTCTACCCAAAACTGACACCTCCCCCTGTCCTCTCCAGCTTTTTAGACTTGGTCCGGATCTAATAGGACTTCTCAGGCTGAGCTCTTAATTGCTATTTCTTGAGCTGAATTTCTAACTTTATTTAACAGAGAGCTGAATACCTCTTTATTATTCCTGGCTGCCACGGGCTTCTAGACTTCCCACAGGTCCCTCAGCCTCCCAGCGCGAAGGGCTCCAGCCCAAATCCGCTGGCGCCCGGCTCCTCCGGTGCCATTTGAGCTCTCTGGCTCAGGCCGGACTCCGCTGAAGGCCTCCTTCCTAAATGGCGCTCCTGACATCGGCTCAGCAACGCCACCCCTGGGCTCTCGCCCACGCGTCTCCTCACTAGCGCCGTCCCTTCTAGCCGCCCAGCGCCGTCCGCGGCTTTCCCGCGCTCCTGTCTTTAGCGTCGGCGTTTACACCTTGCAGGCAACATCGTACCTTTGGTGAGATCGCGGCCGCGGGGAGGGGGCTCCGGAGTCCATCCAGACGGGCCCTTATCTTCCCGATCTCTCCGGAGATCGCGGTTTGCCCTCAGCTGTTCAGCGGCAGCTGCCCCCGCATTTAAAATAATAATAATAATAATAATAAAAAATAAATAAATAATATATATATAAAAATAGAATAAAGAGGCCTGACAATTTGTGGCTTTATTTTTCGGCCTGCAGAGGGCTCATTACTGGGGTTTCCCTTGCCCTCATTAGCCTCTGGAGCCTCGTGGCAATTAGAGGCCTTGCACCATCTGCCACTCCTTTCAAGATGGCCTCCGCTCCGAAGTCCCAGGCAGGGAAACGGAGCTCTTCTGGCACCTCTGAACCTCAGATGGGCCCATCTACCACCAAGAGGCCCAGAACTGAATCCTCATCATCTCATCACCACCGGTCATCAGAGAAGGAGGGTTCCAAAAAGAAGAAGGCTTCTGAAAAGTCTATTTCAAGGGCTGTCACCTTAGCCTCCCATACTCCCTCTCCTCAGGCCTCCATACCTCCCACTGGGACCCTTCCCTTGGTGAATCAGGAGAGATGTCAGACTAGGATTACTTCTCTGTCCCCTGACAGAGAGGCTTCATCCTCTAGCCGCCATGATGGCACACAGACGCTTTTGTTTGCCTCCCTGCCCAGTCCTGATCCTGCTAATCGTACTCTTGATAATTCTAATTCTGCCATTCCTGTTTCAGGGGCACCTGTGCCGGAGCATGTACAACCAATGGATCTTTCCACCTATCAGGTTTCTCATCCACCTGCAGGCCCCAGCCTGGCGGCCCACCCGGCTACTTCAGATCTCCATCAGGAGCAGGTCAGATCTTCCATGCCTCTTCCTACTGACATTGTAGGGCTTATTCAGTCGGCCATCCAGCAGGGGTTTGCCTCTGAGCGCCAGAGGCGTACTTCCTCCTGGGTTTCGCAACTGAGTGAGGATCAGGCCTCTCTCCAGGCCTCACAGTTCTCATTCTCTGAATGTCAGCCCCAAGACCTGTCTCAAGGGGGTGGGTCCCCCAGTCAATCCACCACCTCAGAACCTCAGGCTCGAGACCCTGACCTGTCAGAGGACGAGGACCTGGGTCCTGACCAGCCTTCCTTTGTGGAGCTGTTTAGGCCCCAGTTGTTTCGCTCCCTGCTACACAAAGCTAAGGTCACTACCCGGCTACGGATTTTCCACCCTCCTTTGGAAGGTCCAGGCTCTTCCACGGAGCCCCAGGACCCCCTTTTTGCAATTCCTTCAGTAGAACCTGAGGAATTACCGGCCCCTAAGATTTTCTGCGACATAGTGTCACGTCAATGGGCCTCCCCGGTCTCTGGTCCTAATTTGACTACCCTAGACAGGCGTCTTTACAACTTCGCCCCAGAGCTCTCATCGCTACTGCAGGTCCCCACAGTGGACCCTCCTATAGTGGCTCTCTCCTCCACCATGGTGGGCACAGGTCCTCCGGAAGACTCTCTTCGTCCGGAGGAGAAGAGACTGGAACACTCCCTAAATAGATCCCACTTGGCCTCAGCCTGGTCTATCCAGGCCGTTACGGCCTCTTCCTTTTTCAATAGGGCAGCCCTTTCTTGGGTTCGCCAACTACAAGATCGTCTACCCCCCTCTGATTCCAGAACGCACCAAGATTTCAATAAGATAGCTGCTGCCCTGGAATACTCTGCGGATTCCACACTGAACACGTCACGATTCTCCTCTAAGGCCATTGGCTCGACTATCTCTTCCCGCCGCCTGCTGTGGCTCCGCCAATAGCAGGAGGACGCCAAACATAAGTGGCGCCTGGCCTCCTCCCCTTACTCAGGGGGCAGCCTCTTTGGGGCCTCTCTAGACCCTCTCCTTGTTGAATCTAGAGACAAGAGAAAGATTCTCCCCCACCTGTCCCGTAGATCGGATTTTCGCCCTCCTCAGCCCTTTCGGCCCTTTCGGGATTCGGACCCCAGATTTTCCGGGTCCAGATTTCCCCGCTATTCCCAGCAGCGTCAGGGCAGAGCCCCTGACAGACAGGCCGGCCCTTCCCAGCGATTTCCAGCCAGACGCTCCTTCCGTAGCGGCAGAGGTCGGTTCCCCCGCCGCTCTCGCTGACTGCACCTCTGATCCTCCCATTGGGGGCCGTCTGGCTCTTTTCGTCAGCCAATGGGCGGCTATCTCATCGGACGCTTGGGTCCGGGAGACCATAGGGTCGGGTCTCTCCCTAGAGTTCCTCTCCACCCCCCCCAACGCGCTTTCTCCGTTGTCCACTCTCAAGGGACAGGGCTCTCCAGCAGCGGATGGTGGACGCCATCGATCATCTGTTGGCCATCCAGGCCATAGAGCCAGTCCCGTCGGACCAACGGGGCCAGGGATTTTACTCCCGCCTCTTCCTGGTCCAAAAGTCCTCGGGGGGCTGGAGAACCATTCTGGACCTCAAATCTCTGAACCGCCGGGTGCCCTACCGGCGGTTCAAGATGCAGTCTCTCCAATCCATCCTGGCGAGTCTGCGGGAGGGGGACTTTCTAACATCCATCGACCTTACGGAAGCCTACCTTCATGTGCCTATTCACCCGGCCCACCGCAAATTTCTTCGATTCTGCCATGCGACTTGTCACTATCAGTATCGTGCTCTCCCTTTCGGCCTCTCCTCGGCTCC
>JANHFM010006803.1:26588-45116 GCA_032468115.1 Grayia smithii
ATAAGATTATTATGTCTAACTCAAACCACCCCCCTCCCTCCTTTAAACTGGCAACTTGAAAGAAATAGAAAGTCTGACACCCGTCTTCCTATCTATAGCTGTAGGCGTTGAAAGCTTGGCTTTCTTCCTTTGGCCTGGATTATGATACCTTTCTATTTTGTAGGAAGCGTGGCTTTCTTTCCCAATTATTCAGAAGCTTTGGTTTAAGGTGGCACTGCTTTACGCCATCATCATCCTCCTGCAAGCAAAAGGTGCCTCAGGACTTGGCTGGGAAAGAGGGCATCGATTATTGGTACTGAGAAGTTATTTTTCAGAAAACCTATCGGGGTGCTCCTACTATCTGCAGGGACTACTCGCTTTCCCCCAAAGTGACCCCTTGCATGCTCTGGGGAGAGGGGTCGGGGCACAGCCTGAGGAACAAACCTCTTCGGGAGAGTCGGGAGGGGAATCTGCCTGGTGGCTTCAGCGAACAAGGTGGGGCTCACGGCTGATCACCCCTCTGGCCGTGCAGCAAGCAGCTCAGGGCAGACAATGGCCGTGATGACTTCATTCTCCAGCAATGTGAAGAGCCACCACCGCCTAAGTCCTCCGCACCCGGGAGTTGAGCTGTGCGGAAGCCCCTAAAGCAAAATGTCCCTTCTTTCCAGCCACCACTGCCCATTGGCCCGATTCCCCAATGCAATTCGCAGAATCGCGTTTCAAGTAGTGGCTGATTCCCCTGCAATGTGCAGCAGGGAACCGGGAACTGTTTTGGATTTGGGGAGGGGATCACAGCGCTACCGCCTGAAAATGCTATCCTATGGAATCAGGAAGGAAAGCGTTTTCAGGCAGCAGACCTGCGATCCCCTTCCTGATTCCACAAATGGAGCGTGCAGAGGCGGCGGATCTGGCCAGGAGGAAAGAGAAGGTGAGTCTGCTGAGGAGGAGGAGGGCACGCAGTTCTGCAGTGTGCAATGGGAAGGAACGCATTTTCAGGCAGCAGCGCTGTGATCCCCTTGCCGAATCCAAAACGGCTCCCGGCTCCCCACTGTACATTGCAAGGGAACCGGCTGCTGCCTGAAATGTGGCTCTGCGAATTGCATTGGAGAATCAGGCCAATAGGCGACAGTGGCTGGAAAGCAGGGACGTTTCGCTTTACGGACTCCCGCTTGGCTCAGCTCCCAGGTGCGGAGAGGGCTTAGGCGGCGGCTAGGCTTAGACTATGGAGTGAAGTCACAGCCATTGTCTGCCGTGGCTGCCCGCTGGGCGACCAGAGGGGTGACCAGCCACGAACCATGGGACCCACCAAAGTTGCCAGGCAGATTCCATCTCCCCCCCCCCCCACACACACACTGTCCTGAAGAAGTTTGTTCCTCAGGCTATGCCCCGACCCAGATCCCCGCCGCCTGGAACTGCCCGAAAATATCCAAAGGGTGGGGGCTGGCAGATGGGTGGGGCTATTTTCAGAATATAAGATGCACCCAGATTTTTACCTCTTTGGGGGTAAAAAGGTACATCTTACAAAAACGGTGTTTCACAGGATGGTTATTGTGTGTTTGGGAGGGGGGATTGGGAGGCAGAAGGTATGCTCCTTTGAGTTGTACAAAAATAAAGGAGGATGTACATCTAATCTGAAAGCTGCAATAAAAACTGATAGTGCAAGATTCTTCTGGGACAAAGCAGATTAAAGTGTATGTGGGCTATTGACAACCTACCAGTTATACGTTCAACATTCAGAAAGCACTTTAGCAATATATAATTTCTGCTTCTAAGGCTATGGTAATTCAGATTCTGCAGTTTCTTGTTCAAGTTAATTGCATAGTTTACTGGAAATTCTCATTGTTTCTTAATAGGTCTGATGACTTGAATGCAAGCATATCAGTTTCTAAATCCTCAGCAAGCATTGCGGTGGCTTTAGAAATATTCTGTAAATATATAAAAATGACTTGGAACCTTTAATAAGATACACCTGAGATAGGCAGAAATAGTTACAAGATACAGCTAATCAGAAATTACTTATGACATAGTGAATACTATATCGTATCCTGGTAGAAAATGTTGCTTAAGATAGATTCTTGCAAACCATACTTCATTTTCACACAATTAAAAAATCTGCTGCTGATGGGATGCCCCCCTCTGGCAAGAATGCAAGATACTTAATTTTTCCATCCTTTTCATATACTGTATAATGAACATTTTTGGTATTGTTCTTATGCCATTGGGTATAAAGAGAGCAGCACTAGAACAGAAAAGTTTATCTATCTTCAGTCCTAATGCACATACACTTTAAATAAAGGCTGAAACAGGTGGCTGTGTGCTATATGAAATTTCAAGATACTGAATGTTAAAATTACACAATAATTCATGCTCACTATCTCACCCAAATTTCCAAAACCATGTGTTGAGTTTTATTTCTAATCAATGGACAATTGGCAGTGTAGTTCCCTTTTTCTTGGAAAAGCAAAATATGATTAATTCACATTATTTGCTTTTTAGTTCACAATCTCTTATAGTATTGAGCCTATGCCACTGGCCAACATAGCCTTAAATTTCGAACTTATGGTTTCCTTCTGGTTGTAGCTTCAAAGCTGGATAATTTTTCTTCCTTTTTCCTGATGTAATCAGCCTTCTAATTCAGTAGCATCTGTTTTCTAAGCAAAATATAATACATTAAGTTTTAAGACTGTCTACTATATTAATATAAATTTGAAAAAAAATCTTTATACAGGTAAATTTTGTGAATATTTGTGTCAGGACCTATTAAAACCTGATAATCTCATTCATTTTCTTAAAAAAATGAATAAAAGATTAATAAAAATATTAAAGTTTTTTGTTAATTTTATAAGCTGAACAAATAAATCCTAATACAAAAGCAAGCTGTTTAATTTTGACTTGTAATTGGTAAAAATAGCAGCACTTTCAAATATTACACTTTAAAAATGGACATTTCATTCAATGTTACATCAGGCCCAATATTAATATCTTAAATATTTTAAAATTCACCTTTTTATATTTTTGTTAGCCCATCATAACTCCCTAATATTGCATTTTGTTTTTAATAGATTATTTTTATTATTTTGTTTTTAATCTAGTTTTTATTTATTTTACTAATGTATAAACTGCTTTAGCTTTTCAAACAAGTGATATATAAATATTTTAACAACAATAAATAAAATAATGCTCAACTGTTGTAAATATGGGATACCATAAGTATTAACATATTAATACAGTAAGTATCTTTCTGTGAAAAGAATCATGGTATAAAATTTACAAAGCATAATCTATAATTTACTGAGGTATTTTTGTGTAGACATGCATGCCTATGTAAAACATAAGTGTATCTTCTCAAATAACATCAAGCCTACATTCATATTGAAATAGTGAAGATTTGATTGTTAGAATAGAACATAGAACTAAAGAACTATGTCCTAACTATGTCTAAAAGTATTCATTATGTATATAGTTTGTTACCATGTTCAACAAATAAGAAATTGGTGTGTATCAATGTACTACATGTACTTCCTAGCTGGTGGGATGTTGGCAACAATATATTGATTTGCAAGGTAGTCTGTAGAGATCCTAGCCTGCCAAAAATAGTATGAGGATGCATGATTTCTTGGGAAATGCTTCAAGACCCTATGTGCTTCCTCTCATAGTCAAATCAGCCTGACATATTTCATCTTGAGAAGATGGTTCTTACAGTGTTCTGAGCCAAGCTATAAAAACATCATGTAGCTCAAAACCAGCCTTAATTAGACTTGTTAACCAGAATAGTGACAGAATATTGGTGTTACTTTACACTAGTCTCAACTTTTTAACATCCTGGTTAAGCATTTTCTATAAAATAGTGATGTAGGTAAGATATCCCATCCCAGCTATAGCTTTCCCTTGCTGTTCCAATATGTTAATAAATTACATGAATTATGAATTGCCCAAAGTCAATGATGTGAAGCTTTATTAGTATGACATCCATACCTAGAGCTCTCACTAGGGCCATCCTGAGCCAAGATGTTCATTTGGACAAAACTATAGATTGTCTTACTGATATTAGCTAAGCTTGTGTTTGCCTGTCCAGACTTACAGTCTCCAAAAAGCAGACATATACTTAAATATTTCCAGCTTCACCTGGTTGATGAAATATAACTGGCTAACCTTATCATATTAATGATACTGATCATATAACAAGACATGATCTTCTCTTATTAGCTCTTAAATAATAGTATTTATTTATTTTATTTTATTTATTTTAATTTATATGCCGCCCAACTCCCAAAGGACTCCAAGCGGCTCACAATAAAAACACAATAGCATAAGACACTGTAAAAAATTTAAAAAAACAAGTTTAGTAGGAAGAGAGCCAAACTCTGTGGCACCCATATTGTTCTCGCACTACTATTAACTGAGGTACACGTTGAGTCAGAATAGTACTTTCAGATCCTATATTACATATAGATAATCCAGCAAAGTAGCATGATTAGTAGTATTAGAAACAATGGTGAATTTTAACAGTACTGGAGGAAGCAAGACTCCTATATTCCAAGTCCCAACAGAAGTCATCTACTAGAGTGACTGATGCTGTTTCATTCTTACACCAAACTTATTGAGAGGTATGTAGCTAATCTGATTCTCTGCCACCAATAAAACCTACCCAGAAAAAGGAAGTTGGGAGATACAAGGCAGCATGTCACTCAGAGGTCAAAAAAATTGAGAAAACTGTTGTCAAGTCCAGTTCAGCCGTACTGGAGTTGAGTAATAAATTTCACATCCTCTCCCTGGAAGAAAACATGCAGGCATATAAAGAAGGGAAATCCAAAGAGGAAATGCAAAGTTCTATGGATCCTGGAGTCCATCGGTCATAAACAGGTTAAACCTTCCCATGATCCTTAGGACCGAGTCTACCAAAACTGACACCTCCCCCTGTCCTCTCCAGCTTTTTAGACTCGGTCCGGATCTAATAGGACTTCTCAGGCTGAGCTCCTAATTTCTGTTCTCCAAACTGCATTTGCTGACTTTTAACAAAGCAGAATACCTCTCTTCCTTCCTGGCTGCCATGGGCTCCTAGACCTCCCATCAGGTCCCTTAGCCTCCCAGCGCGAAGGGCTCCAGCCCGAATCCGATGGCGCCTGGCTCCTCCGGTGGCATCTGAGCTCCCCGGCCTTAAGGCAGCGTGAACGGCCCAGGCCGGACTCCGCTGAAGGCCTCCCTCCTAAATCGGCGCGCTTCTCATTGGCGGCTCGGCGACGACACCCCTGGGCTCTCGCCCACACGTCTCCTTCTCAGCGCCTTCCTAGCTGCCTCACGCCATCCGCGGCTCCCCTGCGCCTTTCCTTATTGGCGCCAACGTTCAACATCTTGGCTTGAGTGAGATCGTGGCCGAGGGGAGGGGGCTCCAGAGTTCATTTAGACGGGCCCTTATCTTTCCGATCTCTTCGGAGATCACGCCTTTTGCCCTCAGCTGTTTGGCAGCCGCCGCCCCCGCAATTTGGCCTGATAGCCTGCGGTTGATTCTCACAGCCGACAGAGGGCTTATTGCTGGGATTTTTCCCTTGCCCTTATCAGCGCTTGGAGCCTCGTGGCATTTAGAGGCCTTCCACCATCTGCCAGGCCTTCCAAGATGGCCTCCGCTCCAAAGTCCCAGGAGGGGAAACGGAGCTCCTCTGGCACCCCTGAGCCTCAAATGGGCCCATCTACCACCAAGAGGCCCAGAGTTGAACCCTCATCTTCTCACCACCACAGGTCATCTGAGAAGGAGGGATCCAAGAGGAAGAAGGCTACTGAAAAATCCATCACAAGGGCAGTCACGTTAGCTTCTCGTACTTCCTTTCCTCAGGCCTCTACCCCCCCCCCCATGGGGACTTCCCCATAGGGGAATCAGGAAAAGGGACAGACTAGAATTACATCTTTGTCCCCTGACAGAGAGGCTTCTTCCTCTAGCCGCCGTGATGGCACTCAGGCATTATTGTTTGCCACCCTACCCAGCCCTAATCCTCCTAATCTTACTCTTGCCAATTCTAATTCTGCCAATCCTATTTCAGGGGCACCGATGCCAGAACAAGTGTAACCAATGGACCTTTCCATCTATCCTGCCTCTCATCCACCTGCAGGCCCCAGACCGGCAGCTCAACTGGCTACTTCAAATCCTCATCAGGAGCAGGTCAGATCTTCCCTGGCTCTTCCTACTGATATTGTGGGGCTTATTCAGTCTGCCATCCAGCAGGGGTTTGCCTCTGAGTGCCAGAGGCGTACTTCCTCCTGGGTTTCACAACTGAGTGAGGATCAGGCCTCCCCTCAGGCCTCGCAGCTCTCATTTTCTGAATGTCAGCCCCAGGACCTGTCTGAAGGGGGAAGGTCCCCCAGTCAATCTACCACCTCAGAACCTCAGGCTCGGGACCCTGACCTTTCAGAGGATGAGGACCTGGGTCCTAACCAGCCTTCCTTTGTGGGGCTGTTTAGGCCTCAGCTGTTTCGCTCTCTACTACATAAAGCCAAGGTTACTGCCCGGCTAGGGATTCCCCACCCCCCTCCTGAGGGCCCAGGCTCTCTCAGGGAGCCTCAGGATCCTCTCTTTGCAGTTCCTTCAGTGGAACCTGAGGAATTGCCGGCCCCTAAGATTTTCTGCGACGTAGTGTCATGACAATGGGCCTCTCCAGTCTCGGCCTAATTTGACTGCCCTAGATAGGCGACTCTACAACTTCACCCCTGATCTCTCGTCGCTACTGCAGGTCCCCACAGTGGAGCCTCCCATAGTGGCCCTCTCCTCCACCATGGTAGGCATGGGTCCTCCGGAGGACTCTCTTCGTCCGGAGGAAAAGAGACTGGAACACTCTCTAAATAGATCCCACTTGGCCTTGGCCTGGTCTATCCGGGCTGCTACGGCCTCCTCCTTTTTCAATAGGGCAGCCCTTTCTTGGGTTCGCCAACTATAAGATCGCCTACCCCCCCTCTGATTCCAGAACGCACCAGGATTTAAACAAGATAGCGGCAGCGCTGGAATACTCTGCGGATTCCACTCTGAATGCATCCCGATTCTCATCCAAGGCCATTGGCTCGACTATTTCTTCCCGCCGCCTGCTGTGGCTCCGCCAGTGGCAGGCGGACGTCAAACACAAGTGGCGCCTGGCCTCCTCCCCTTATTCAGGGGGCAGCCACTTTGGGGCTTCTCTAGATCCTCTTCTTGTTGAATCTTGAGACAAGAGAAAGATTCTTCCCCACCTGTCCCGTAGATCTGATTTTCACCCTCCTCAACCCTTTCGGCCCTTTCGGGGTTCGGACCCCGGATTTTCCGGTTCCAGATTCCCCCGCTATTCCCAGCAGCGTCAGGGCAGAGCCCCGGACAGACAGGCCAGCTCTTCCCAGCGATTTTCGCCCAGACGCTCCTTCCGGAGCGGCAGAGGTCGGTTCCCCCGCCGCTCACGCTGACTGCACCTCCGATCCTCCCATTTGAGGCCGTCTGGCTCTCTTTGCCAGCCAATGGGCGGCTATCTCATCGGACGCTTGGGTCAGGGAGACCATAGGGTCGGGTCTCTCCCTAGAGTTCCTCTCCACCCCCCCGACGCGCTTCCTCCGTTGTCCCCTCTCAAGGGACAGGACTCTCTGGCAGCGGATGGTGAACGCCATCGATCACCTGTTGACCATCCGGGCCATAGAGCCGGTCCCGTCGGACCAACGGGGCCAGGGATTTTACTCCCGCCTCTTCCTGGTCCCAAAGGCCTCGGGGGGCTGGAGAGCCATTCTGGACCTCAAGTCTCTGAACTGCTGGGTGCCCTACCGGCGGTTCAAGATGCAGTCCCTCCAATCTATTCTGGCGAGCCTGCGGGAAGGGGACTTTCTAACATCCATCGACCTTACGGAAGCCTACCTTCACGTGCCTATTCATCCGACCCATCGCAAATTTCTTTGATTCTGCCATGCGACTTGTCACTATCAGTATCGAGCTCTTCCATTCGGCCTCTCCTCGGCCCCCCGAGTGTTCACGAAATTGATGGCAGCGCTTGCCGGCCACCTCCGGACTCTTCCGATCAGGCTTCAGTTTTATTTAGACAATCTCCTGATTCAGTCCAGTTCGGAGCAGCTTGCGCTCCAGGATCTGCAGACAACCCTGCGGATCTTGCGAAGCCATGGGTTTTCCATCAATGTGGCCAAGAGCCATCTGGTACCGACAACTCGCATCTTGCACCTAGGGGCAGTGATAGATACAGTACAGGGCAGGGTCTACCTGTCCCAGGAACGCCTGACCAGTCTGCGGTCCATGGTCAGGACGGTCTTGTCAGCTCGAACAGCCTCTTTCAGGCTCCTCTCCCAACTCCTGAGGAAGATGGTGTCATGCATCGGCATTGTCCCATGGGCACGACTCCACTGCAGGCCACTGCAGTGGACCCTACTACCGTATCAGCGGAGTCACACGACTCCTACTTCCCTCCAAATTCCAATCTCTCGCAAGGCACGACTCAGTCTTTTCTGGTGGCTGTCCTCGGCGGTGAAGAAGGGTCTCTTCTTCAGGGATCCCCCGCTGGTAACTTTGATCACTGACGCCAGTCTCCAGGGCTGGGGAGCCCACCTGGGCCCCGAGATGGCCCAGGGTCGGTGGACTCGCTCCGACCTGAGCCACAATATCAACTGGCTCGAGCTGAGGGCCATCCACCTGGCTCTCAGAACCTTCCAGGACAAGGTCTCCAATGCTCACGTCCTCATCCTGACGGACAACATAGCAGCCAAAGCCCACGTCAACAGGCTAGGGGGCACCCATTCCCTCCACTTGATGGAGGAAGCGGAGGCCCTGGGTCTTTGGGCAGAGCGGCATCTGTGTTCCCTCAGAGCCGACCACATCTCCGGCGAGATGAACACGCGGGCGGACTGGCTGAGTCGGTCCCCTGTGGAGCCCGGGGAGTGGCGCCTCGATCTGGGTCTCTTTCACCGGATCTCCCAGCGCTTCGCCCAGCCCGTCGTCGACCTCTTCGCCTCCCCGGTCAATCATCAGACCCCCTGGTTCTTCTCCCGGTTCCTGTCGCCGGGGGCGGGGGGGGGTAGACGCCCTTCGCTCCAGCTGGCCCCCCGGTCTCCTCTATGCATTTCCCCCTCTCCCTCTGGTCACCAGAGTAATTCGCAAACTGCTGCACGAACGAGCGGAGATCATCCTGGTAGCCCCTTATTGGCCCCGCAGGCCTTGGTTTGCGGACCTGCTCGCCCCTTCGGTAGCTCCTCCCTGGCGCCTTCCTCTTCACAGCGGGTCCCTCTCCCAGGGCGCCCTGTCCCACCCGGACACAGGGTGGTTACAAATGACCGCCTGGCGGTTGAGCGGCGCCTCCTGAGGGGTTTCCATCTCCCCGCGCAGGTCATAGATACCTTGCAGGCTGCCAGGCGGCCCTCGACCATCCAAATTTACAATTCTACGTGGGCGTTCTTTTGTGGCTGGTGCGATTCCTGGGGCATTGCTGCCCCCTCAGCCTCGGTGGAGGCGGTCCTAGTGTTCCTTCAACATCGCTTGGATGCGGGATTGGCCCCCGCCACCTTACGCCGCCAGGTGGCTGCCCTTACCACCATTTTGTCCTGTGGGTCCCGGAAGAAATTATCCTGGCACCCCTTGATTAGGCAATTCCTAAGGGGAGCCTCCAACCTGCGTCCTCCTCCCATTCACCGTTACCCAACTTGGGATCTCCCGCGGGTGTTAGCCTCTCTGATGAGTCCCCCCTTTGAACCTCTGCGGCAAGTGAGCCTTCGTTTCCTTTCCTTTAAAGTAGCGTTCCTGGTGGCGATCACGTCGGCTCGGCGAGTCTCTGAGCTGGTGGCCCTCTCAGCCAGGAGCGACTTGTGTCTCTTTCACAGGGATAGGGTGGTTCTCCGCCTAGATCCCACCTTTATTCCTAAAATTAATACTTCCTTTCATCGCTCCCAGGAGCTGGTGCTTCCTAACTTTTATCCGCACCCTTCCACCCAGCAGGAAAGAGAATGGCACACGTTAGACGTGCGCAGGGCATTCCGTATCTATCTCAAACGTACGGCCTCCTTCCGTCATTCGGAGTCCCTCTTTATTTCGTTCCAGCCTTCTTCTTTAGGGATGAAGGTTACGTCCTCTACGGTGGGCTGATGGCTTCGGGCCACCATCGCTTCGGCTTATAGCTGTCTCTCTCTCCCAGTCCCAGCCCGGGTCACAGCCCACTCCACACGAAGCGCAGCCACTACAGCGGCTTGGTCTTCTCAGGCCTCATTACTGGAGGTTTGTAGGGCGGCCACATGGTCCTCCCCTACTCCCTTCATACGCCACTACAAGCTCGACACCTTTGCGTCGGCTGATGCGGCCTTTGGCCGGCGAGTCCTGCATCAGGTGGATCGGTCGCGGGTGGCTTCGGGCCGGGCGGGTCCCTCCCGTTAGCTGGGATGCTTTGGCATGTCCCGTTTGTGATCGATGGACTCCAGGATCAATAGAAATGGGAGTTGGCTTACCTGAACTCCTGTTCTGTAGGATCCTGGAGTCCATCGGTCATCCCCTCCCTTTGGGCCCGGTCCTCTGCAAGGAGCGGAGGGGGGGGAGGTTTGGAGGGCCTGGCGGTCTTTCTTCTTTCCTCTTACCTTTTTCCTCAGCTCAGCCTGCTGGTCTACCGTTCCTCCCTCGTCAATAAAGCTGGAGAGGACGGGGGAGGTGTCAGTTTTGGGTAGACTCGGTCCTAAGGATCATGGGAAGGTTTAACCCGTTTGTGACTGATGGACTCCAGGATCCTACAGAACAGGAGTTCAGGTAAGCCAACTCCCATGTCTGCCTGATATTGCTATATTCCTATTCTCGGCATCCCTAGCAGCATGCCTGATCATGATAATGGATGCTACAGGTGGTTGTTTAGCCTTTCCAAGTCACAATTCTCTCTACACTAGTTGCATTCTTTGCAATAGCTTGCATGCTATTCTGGAGAATCCAGTAGGAAAAGAAGGCTAGAAAATCTTGTGCAATTTAATGCAATTCCATATGGTATTGTGCTTCAACTAGGCAATTAATAAAGGCATAAATCATTGTGCACAATATTGGTCACAGTAAAAAAAAGAACCTGAATGCACAGTTGCCATCAAATTGTTTGCCTGAATCTTGGGGGAAAACTTATGTATCACATTTTTTTATTTAACAAAAGCAAGGAATTATCATTCCCTAACGTGAACATTTGCTTTTCAATTTAATTTGAACCTGAATTTAATAATTAATGTGTTGTTCAATACAAAAATACTTTACAAATATAAAACTAAAATTTAGAGGAAAACCCAGTATGTATATACACAGATAATAACTTCTTTTGTTTCACATTCATTACATTCAACAGTTACTTCCTGGAAAATAAGTGTATAAAATGTTTTTATTCTTTATACTTCTAACTGTAATATTTTTATCAATGTAGTCATTCATTTTTTACATTCTTATATGTACATTACAAATGTGGGTATAATGTTCCACTTTAAAATAAACTCTAGCTTTCTATTTAGTACAGAAACAAAATATAATCTATAATTTCTGCAAAATCTTTACTTGCAATCTGTAAATTTAAAATACTGCTTTCTGCTTTTTACTATGCCATTTGATTACCAGATGTTGAATATATAAAATTATATCTATTGTTCAAAGGTTCACTCATATCCAGACATTCTTAATATTAAATGTTTAATTTATTGCCAGATACTTTTGTGAAATGTTCTATTATCTATGTAGGAAAGATTTTTCCTTTCCATGTGATAAAATCACTAGCACTACTTTACGATTGTATGATTGTATGATTGTATAACTTTTATCTTTACTGCTAAAAAAAATAGGACAGTGGCTGGTAGATATATAACCTACTTCACATCTTTCTAGAATTTTGTATTAAGTTAATGGCACTGACTGCTTAACTGAAATAATATGATGCACTAAAAAAGAAAACATTTTATTTCAAGCTCTGAAAACAAACACACTGAGAATTTTCCACTGGAATATTTCTGATAATTTGCATTACAACCAAATGATTCTAATCCCCTGTGTTTTGATGAGGGAAAAATGGAAAGATTTAAGTATAGAAAACAATAGGAACTCCAAAATCTAATAAATAAGAAATCATCCTTTTCCGCTTCATTTTCACCCCAAGTTCACAAGAGTAAAATGAGTTGTCATCCCATGCTGACTGAGGCATGAAATCCTTTTTTTTCAAGGATTTCAAGATTTTCAAGGTTAAAACCCATGTAGGAAACAATTGTTTCCACTTGCATGTTACTTTTTGCTCCTGCATGAATAACAAACTCCCACCTTTGTTTAACTTATGTGAAATATAGATTCATGCTGTTTGCAAATGCTTTCTTCCTAATAATAGAGACTTGATTTTTTGTTCCTTTTTTGAAAGCAGTAATTTGCATACCTGGCAGGCATGAAGCTAAAAACAGTATTTATCTGTCAGTGCAAATGCAACTAAACATAACCTGCATTGGCTTTTCAGCCCTAATTATGTGTTAAGTAACCATTTCTTTTCCCAGCATCTTCCCACATCATCCCTTCTAATCTCAGTCAATAATAATGGAACAGAAAAGGTCTATGCAATTAAATAGGATATACTGATTTAAACAAACAAACAAATAGATTACGGTAAGTCATGACAGTCGACATTTAGGGCTTCAAAAGGAGGGCCTCAAAACTTACTTAAAATTTGAAATTGTCTTCTAAATAGTGAAATATTTTATATAATCCTCAGTGAAAAAATGTGAAATACTTTAACCCCAACCTGGTATTTGTATAACTAACTATAGGAATCTACATTGTGATACAAACAGAAATATTTTTCAGCCATATAGTTCCAATAATAATCAATCTAGTTATCTGCATACTTGAGAAACCAAGGACAAAAGATAACAATTAGTCTGGATCACTTATGAGTTGGAAGTTGGGCTGGATTTTTTTTTTACAGACTTATTATCATGTCCCTGTTCATTAGGGATAATAATGTGCCAGGTGAGATAAAAGTTCTGTGATCATGTCTAATCTTATTTCCTATTAGAAAAATTCAAATACTGCCTTCCAAAAGATACAAACTTTCAGTGGGAAGAATTATTTTAGTAGTTTAACCACCAAAAAGAAACTTTTATATAGATTTCTTCTAAAGACCCTTAAACAGATTCTGACACAGCTAAACCTTTTAATGATTTTAAAAATAAATTTCTTTATTAGTTATGTATTGTATTTTTGTTGTTATGGCTCTGAGAAGTACAAATAATGGCTAGTACAAATTATGGCTAGTACAAATAAAGTTTTTATAAAATTATTTCTATATGAATGTCTACAAATCTGTTCTAAAATCTAAACATAATGTCAAACCCTTATCTTGAAAAAAATACTGTTAATACACAAACTCTCTTCCCTCCAAAAAATAAAAGTATATTCACTTTTTAAGATGTTCAATGAATATTACTTACCTTTAGTTGCCATTTTTATCTTTCTTACCCTGAATAGCTAAAAAGTACACACAAATTCAGTAAGAAATTACTCATTTGTTCTAAACCAGGTTGTCCAAGCTTGACAAATTTAAGACTTGTAGACTCCAACTCCCAGAATTCTTCAGATTGCCACTGCTGTAATCATTTGGTCTTGCTATAGCAATAAGTTTTGTATCTCATTTTTCAAAAAAGTTCAGTAACTGTAGTTATTCGTTAAGGGTAGAATAAATATTAGCCTTATCATCAGATTGATGTTCATATTGATTTTAGTTATTTTCTTTTCCTATTTTTATTTCTAGAACCTGTATGGTGCCCATATCTTCCTCCTCCAAGAGCATCCTTAGCTTTAAAAGCTTTCTTACTTTACCAGCCTTGGGATAATAAGTATTCTTTGGATATATCATATATGTAAGACTTACTTTTAGTATGAAGCATTTGGTTTTAGAAAATAGCAACATGTATATAAGGGTTGGGTTCAGTGGCTGAGCTAACTGCTAGGCTTTTCAACCAGAAGGTTGGCAGTTCAAGACCTAAGTACTATATGACGGAGTGAGTTTCTGTTCCTTGTCGCAGCTCCTGCCAGCCTAAGCATGTAAATGCAAGTAGATAAATAAGTACCACTTTTGTGGGGAGGTTACAGCATTCTGTGTGCCTTTGTTGTACAGTCATAGCAGCCACATAACCACAGAAGTATCTTTTAAAGAATGCTGGCTCTTCAGCTGTAATTCAGAGATGAGCAATTCCCCCTAGATTTGGGCATGACTAGTAGAGGAAACCTTTACCTTTTTACTGTATGTAAAGGTAAAGGTTCTCCTTCTGAGTCTGACCAAAGGAACAGCATATAAATTTAATTTCAGATTGTCAGGATTTGACTACTGTGGTCATTGGGAGTTAAGGCAACTTGATGTCACATAAGCAATCAATATTTGACTCTTAAACCTTTATTAATTTGTTTTTCAGCAATTATCCAGAAAATGAAAATATTAAAAATATGTTGCAAGAGCAGTTATATTCATTGTCTAAGTAAGCATATTTGAGTTTCTTATATCTTCAAAATGGATTAATAAAAGTGTCTTTGTTTGCTTTTATTATACTATCGAGAGGCATTGTTTTTATTTTCCAACAGTCTGATTCAATAATTTGACATATTTATTAAAGTAGCTTTCTTAGTTCCCAACATCAGTTTTTCTTGGATAGATATTAATACATGTATTATTAATACATTCACATTTATGAATTTCAGGATATTGAACATGAAGTTTTTGCCTTTCTATTGCTAGTAAAAGACTAGAAAAATATTTCAATAGAAAAGTCAAGACTCTTTACAATATATAAACATTTGGCTATATACTATTCTTTCATATCAACTAGGCCAAATTGTCCTATATGGCTACACAGTGGATACAGATTCTTCCATAATGATAGGTATTCATTTTATAAAACTAATAAGTCATTAGTTGAACAGGGTATGTAATTGTGTGTCTGTGTTTGTATGTAAAGTTTATAGCTATGCTTAGGATATGGAGAAATAAGTTCCTTTTTGCACAGACATTTTTAAAGATGCAAGAGGCTTGCTACAGTAGTATAATACTTTTATCTTCACTAGTATGCAAAGTTAGTAAGGTACAGTTCAATTGTATTTTTTATTTATTGTCTTCATTCTATTCATTCTATAAAATGATTGTGAATAGTTTGCTTCTCAACAAAGAGCTTTTTGTTTTTGTTCTTTTTTAAACTGTCTTTGGTAAAAGGGGAGAGACTCATAATATATGCCTGAAATGGTTTAACTTTTTACAGTGATGTCAAGAAACTTTTGCTTGATCCAGAGTTCACTCTTTTGCAGCGATGCTTATTGATTTCAAGGTAATTATAACATTTCCTAAATAACCTCCAAAAGTTTATTTTAATGATAGTTGTTGAGGTAAATTCCCTGTTTGGAGAATGAGTAAGCGCAGAGGAGCTGAGTGAGAATTGTGATGATAACACAAACCAATAAACAGATGCACTGAATAGTATAAAATAGTTTTTACTTTCGGCAATATTCAAAGCAAAGTCAGGTAAAACAGTCCAAAGTCATACACAATCAAATCAGTCAGTTCTTACCAGTATCAAACAGTTACCAACACACCAACAGCAATACACAGCAAACGAGTTATTACAGCAATGAGCGATAGAGAGCAAACCAGATTTCTGGCTCCCTCTTATGGCCGTTTGAGAAACCTCAGACTATTACCACTCAGCACACTCTTAAAGATACATCAACATAGTATCATGGCTTGTATATATTGCCTAATCAACCAGTTTGGTTAACTCTCATTTCTAACATTAGTTCTTATACAATGCTAAGCCTGAATATTTTCTGTTTCAGAATTGGTACACTATTTATGTTTAACCATGTAGATCAACCAGGATTAGATACAATTAGTGCTGCATTAATTTTTGTACAGAAATGAAAAGAGTAATGAAAATTTCATTAGGGTAATATATTGGTTTGTTTAGTTATAATTATTTACCCCAACCATTGTAAAATTAACTATTGTTAAAGAAATGCTTCCCATTTACCCTATTAATTCTGAGGTAATATAACATTGGTTAACAATCCAGTATTTTTTACTGTTGCAGATAGATAGGCAAATTATAACATTTATGGGATATTGCTATTTTGATATCCATGAAGTACCTTGGCTGGATTTCTGCAGAATGCTCAATCAATTGCACAGGTTTTTGGAACAGCATGTTGCGGAAATCCAGTCTTAGTATCTAGTATAAACCTATCCATGACACTAAACCATAAGATGTCTATGAAGATTCTTAGTCATTCAGATCATAGTTGTCCCAAAAGTTTTTAAAAGACAACTGGACTTTGTTTTTTCTTTCCTTGAAGATGTTTCACTTCTCATCCAAGAAGCTTCTTAAGTTCTTCAGGTCAGAGCTGAAGAAGCTCCTTGGATGAGAAGCAAAATATTTTCAAGAAAAAAACAAAGTCCAGTTGCCTTTTGAAAAAACACTTGGGATAAAACGTGATGGCTTATTTGGAGGGAGGGGAAGTAAAGTATATTAATACGTTTTCTTAAACTGGATTTAAGATCTTGCATGTTGGGTGAACTCTATCCTACCTTAAATGGGGAACAATTTAGAAGATCAATAGCAATAGCATTTACAGCCCTCTAAGCAGTTTTACAGAGTCAGCATATTGCCCCCAAGAATCTAGGTCTAAATAATGTGTCGGAGTACTATTTCATAATAATGCACAACTTTAGGAATAATACTTTTAGAATAGTGTTTCCCAAATTTCCAGATATGTGGATTTCTATTCCCAGAACATTTTAGACAATACGCTAAGAATCTTGGAGGTTATACTGTCCAAATGAAGCAAGGACAAAAAAAAGTCAGAAGTTTTGATTGACTTTATTTCTGCTTTAAAATTATTCAAAGTTTCAAAGTTTAAATTTGGGCATCCTAACAAACTGTCATAGTCAGATCTTTCCTGATTCTTCTCTTTGACATCCTAGAACTGAGTTGGTAAACCTATGGCACGCATGCCGGAAGTGGCATGTGGAGCCATTCCTTCCAACATGCGAGCCATCGCAACACTTACCTGCTCCTGCTCATGTGCACAGTTTGTCTCTCCATGTGCATATGCATATGAAACAGCCTGTGTGCAGCATGTGCAGATGGCGCAGTTGCGTGCGTGCCGCAGGGGGGGTGCTTGTGGCTGGTCTGCGCATGCGCAGTTGCATGTGCAATTCAGAGGGGGTGCGCGCACGATAGCTCTGCGCATAGTGCACCACGGGGGCATGTGCCACAGACCTGTGCATGCACAGTGGCGTGGTTGCGCGCACAAGTTGGGGTTGGGTGGCACACGAGCCGAAAAAGGTTCACCATCGCTGTCCTAGAAGGAGAAAAGCAGACATAGATTCCAGATTTTGTTTCTTACAGCTTTCGTAACTCCCTCTCTGCATGTTAAATACTCAAAGATGATGGGAGTTGTAGCCTTAAGTTATTTCAGCTTAAGTTATACCATCAAGAATTACAAAATATCTAGTATTGCACATATTAACCGCTGCCACAATTGCTTTTGCTCAGTGTTGGAAACATCCATGCATACCTGCAGAGAAACTTGTTATACAAAAGATCATGAATTGTGCAGAAATTGACAAATTAACCCTGAGTTTAAAAGATAAAGAGTCATTGATATTTTACAATGTGTGGGAACAGTGGTATAACTGGATAGAGCGGAGATAGATTAAAGATAGATAGTTATTAAGTATATAATAGATAAAATAAGAATATAAATACGCACAATTTAACTTTTGTAAATGTTGCACATATTATTGCTATAAGAAAAACAGCACAAAGCTGTTGTTGAGCTGTTTTTTGTTTTTAATGTAATAAAGGTTTAATAAAGTTTATTTAAAAAAAAAGAATTATATTTAGTGCCAAATCTTACTACTTTCAGAAAAATAGTTCAGAGGATTCTCTTCATTCAAGCCTTTTTTTATTATATCACTGATAATTTTAGTAATTTTTTAATTTTCATATTTTATTTTAAAGTATTAGTTATATTAGGCTCCTAAGAATAGAAAGTCTGTAAATAAATTTAAAGAAATAAAATATATCTGAGAGTGCAGCCTGGTTTCACAGGATGTGTGAATGCACTTGTTGATTTTAAATCTGAACTATTAATGTAGGTTTTTTATTTTTCTCAGGCTGTATGGGGATGAATCTGAACTACACTTTTGGACTGTTGCTGCCCATTATTTGCATACTTATTCCTGCAACAAATCATTAACTATAAAGGCAGAAGATGTACTTGCTTCTCAAGAAAACTGGATCAGTCCACTAGATATATGTTACGATATTCTCTGTGAAAATTCCTATTTCCAGGTATTGCTTCATTTTTAAAATCATAAGTCCATTTAAATCCACAAAATATTCTTTAATAATTTTCACAAGCATATTCTAATTTCCCTTGAAGCTTTCAGAAGTACAAACACAATGGTTATTATTTTTTAATTGAGTAGAACTCACATACCAGCATATACAGGTGAAACTCAAAAAATTAGAATATCATGCAAAAGTTCATTTATTTCAGTAATGCAATGTAAAAGGTGA
>JANHFM010006805.1:6185-23098 GCA_032468115.1 Grayia smithii
ATATGAGTGAGGAGGAAGAACAGCTGGGGCCTGTTCCAGATGCACATATGCGCAGAGCTGTTAGGAGAGGTGAACAATGAAGGACAAGGAGTCGACTCAGGAAACAAAGCACACATGGACGCTGAATGGGCCCTCCCTGGCTGGGGAATAAATAGAAGGAAAAGGGAATGGTTGTCGTAGGAGACAACAGTTCATATTTCTGAAGATTTTGCTCATTGTGTTTCCTCTCACAAAGACTGCTTGCCAGAACTTAATTTGTAGCCTTTCGGCTGGGAGCTCACACCTTGCAATTATCGCACGGAACTGATAACTGTTACTGCAGTTAACTCTTTGAAGGACTATTGCCTGGACTTTTCGGTGGCTGAATGCAATTAATTCACAAGAAGGGTTTTATGTGACAAGGAGTCTGTTTCTTGCTTCTGCTAAGGCTGGGTCAGAACAATTATAAAGATATTTTGGTTACTTTAATATAATTTAGATGTGCTTGGTAACTATGGTATATAAATGTAACTTTTTAACATTTTGTTTGTTTCATTATGTAACTCTCAGCCTATATGATCTGGCAGGCTGGAATATATCATGTTTCTTTAATCAGTGCCATCTATCAGTACCCCAGAAGTGCATCTTCTCTGTCGCAGCATTTACTCTGTGGAATGAAGTATCTCCCAAGATCTGAATGGCCCTGAAGTCTGGGATGTTTGCTCAGGCCTTTGCTTTGATTACATAGTTTTCATTTCATATGAACCATGATGGCCCAGTGGTTAGAATGCAGTATTGAAGGCTACTTCTGCTGCCTGCCAGCTACCTGCAATTCAGCAGTTTGATTCCCATTGGCTCAAGGTTTACTCAGCCTTCCATCCTTCTGAAGTCGGTAAAATGAAGCCTCAGATAGTTGGGGGCAATATGCTGACTCTGTAAAATGCTTAGATAGGGCTGTGAAGCAATATATAAGTCTCAGTGCTATTTCTATTGCTATTTCTTCCCACCTGTTTTTGTCATCCTGCCATGTTTATCCTTTGTTTCTCCTTTTTAATGTTTTAAACAATTTGTAAATCATATATGATTCCAGTCATGTTCCTAATAAATGAATCCTATGTGGCACAATTTTATTATGTCAGCTCAAAAGCTGATTGTTGCCAGGTTAGTGGCTAAGTAATTAGACCTTTAGTTATTTTTGTATTTTGTCATGAATCATCAACTCTTTCCTATTGCTTCTTGTAGTAAATGTTGCCTTTCTGACACAGTGAAAACAATATTGCAGTTGACTTCTATTCCAGCTCTTATTTCACTCTATAACAGTGGCAATGAACCAATGACACGTGTGTCACAGGTGACATACCATTTCATTTTGGTGACCTTTCAAGCCTCCAGACTCTCTGAAAGGGGATGTATGACATGCCAGCAAAAGTTAAGTTTAGGCATTTTTTGAATTTTTGACATATCAAGCCCAAAAGATTTGCCATCACTTCCCTAGAAGAAAAGAGGAAAACAAATCCCCCTCCCTGAACTGCATAATTCTGATATAGTCAACTTTTCTTACAGGTTTTCCAAAGTAAGGTATATAAATATAAACAATATGTCAACTATGAATTTGATAAAGAGGGCCTAAGTATATTTAGCTGAAATAATTTCCAGTTTATTCAAATAAAGTACATTTATCCAAGCATGTACATTCAACAGAACATTTCCAGAAACAGTTACAGTCCATTTTCCATTCACAGTTTTTTAGTGCAAAGCACTAAAAGGCCAAACATGTATCTATTCATAAAAGAATATTTTTTATTTATGATCTACATTTTTAGATATATTTTGTACAAAAGGTTTATATGGACACAAGGCATTCCCTTAGCAAGGGAGTCAACCAGTATTTTAGAAACAGCATTTCTTCTGATATTCAGTATCTGGCAATTTGACACAAATCACTAAACATTTTCTAAAATTTTTAAAAAGGAGCACAAACCTGCCAAAAATTCATAATGGAAGGTATGCTACTGTTTTACTATAGAACTGATTATAAAATAGACAATAATGAGCAAGCCCCTTATAAACTTTACAAAAACAGTCAAGTGCTACCTAAAGTGGTCATTCAACATTTTGTGGGCAAAACAAAAAAATCCTTGCACTATTCTTCTTAGGCGATAATTAATGTACTACAAAACAAATATTTCAATATGAATATACTACCAAAAAAAAACACCTATCTTCACAGGGATATTAGTGTAATGTCTTTAGAAGAAATCATTAAAAGAAATTTAAACTCTGGCTATTAAAGTGCTTGTGTGTAATTTTATTTTTTTTAAAGAACAATTAAAATAGGGGAATGTGGGTAGCTTGTAAACCTCCATATGAAAAACTGTTGAATGTGCTAATCATTCAAAATCACTATAGATTTTGATAGTACAATTCAGATTTAATATTCCCGAAAATTACTCAACCATGAATTGAACTTAAAGCAAATGCTAGATTACAATTCATTCAAATTATACTAAGAAAGCTGCTCATATACATTCATTTATATATATAAAAATATTTTAAGTACATCACAAAGCATTTGCTTAGTAGTATATCACAATGAACATAAAATCTTTTCCGTAAAATCAGAATTAAGTAAGGACCACACCTATGAAGCACATGTTCTAGGTGGTAATTTCATTTTAAAATGTTTGCAAACTTTCCTTTTAAAATGTTAATTTCATTACTAGCACTCCAGAACCGTAAAGCAACTGGTATTCAATTTTACGTGTTATTTTTAATGAAGTTTAATTTTGTTGAAAATGTTGGACAAGATGTTACATTAAGACTCAACACATTTAGTCTGAAAATAGCTTATTCTCATAGTTCTATTCTAGATTTTAGTGGTTCTAATTTCAAATATTATCACATTATTTGAGCTATGGAGAAATACATAATATAAACTGTAACCAATTTTAAAGGTTTTTTGTTTATTAGTAGCATAGAAATCAGACTTTCTCTGATAAGCTGGTTGTTTATTTGGGTAAAAACTGAGGAAACATTCAATTCATACCCATAATTTGTTGACCCAGTAGAAACTTTTATCTACAGGATAGGAAGAGACACCTTTACTAAAAATTCTGTGTTCTCTTTGTATCACTTCCCTCACTGGCTGAAGAGTTCTCCTCTAAATATGGGGAAAAGGGAAGTAAGCTTTAGGGTCAAAAGTCTAGATCATCACTGGTTTAGAGATCCATTTTTTTATTTTATAAAAAGCGAAAACAAAACAAAAACTAACCAACCTTTCAACCAACCTGAAAGTAGCTTTCAAAAGCTTGGAAACTTGTCTTACATAATTTTTTAATATTAATACCAGAATTCACAAGTAATTTAATTTTATGAAGTTACCTTCAATTAAAGGAGCCTTTGCATCTGTTTACTGAGATACACTCACATTTCTTTCTTAAATTGAAACAACTTTTCTCTGTCATAGTAATTTAAAAACACTATTCTTTCCTTAACTGCTGGTTGTCCAAGATTTTTCAATTAAAGCAAGATAATTTGGAACTGTTCCATATTTTCATTACATAAAATAAAATAAGCTATCTGATACCCCTACCCAGTCCAAATTAATTCTGAAAAAAAAAGTAAAAATTCCAGAAAAAAATAACCAAGTACCAAAAACATTCCTCAAATGAGATTTTTTTGAGTGACGATCTTCTCCTAATACAAAAGGAATGGTGGTTTAAATACAAAAGTATTAACTCTAGGGTTTAAGAGTAATATACCATTAATTTAAAATACAAATGTATTTTCCAAATTCTATGCCAAAAATCTTTCCTAATGTATTAAAGCAACATACTTAGGCAACATCACATCCCAAGATCTTCAGTTCATATATGCTTGCTGTGCCTGGTCAGTACCAATGAAGTGCAAAGTTAATTTTAAAAAATCATTTGGAACTATGGAACTATCAATGAAATATTATACAAATACTAATATATAATATTAAACTTTGAAGAAATATGTGTGTATTAACTTAAACTGCTTTTAGGTTCACTGTCATGAAAAAAAAATTAAAATCTTTTTTTAATGAATGCAATAGTCTTTTACTGTCTGAAGCATTAGATCTATAAAAAATGTGATTGCACTCTAAGTACCAATGGAAAATTTAGGCATGTATTAAAGAAGGCACTAGTATTCTTCAACAGACAAGAGCTTTAGATCTTGTACTTCTGCCTTTGGTTTTGTTGTCTCCTTCAGGTGAATGTGTCACATTTGCTTTATGAGTCTTCTTGTGATGTTCTAAGAAAGTCTTTTTGGCAAATGCTTTTCCACATTTATTGCATCTGTGCAGAGAAAAGTTTTTTGTGACTTTCACTTCAATGCCAACATCAGTTCCTTCATATTTTTTATTTGGCGAGTTAGAGGTAATGTCTTGTTTTGAACCATTCTGTTTACCTTCATCCCTCTGAGGGCCTCTTTTTGCCACCTTTTTTAGAATGCAGTCAATAGGTTTTTTTATTGCTCGGATTTCTAAACTTGCGGTTATCTTACCAAGGTAACGTGAAGACTTTTTATGTACTACAGTTATGTGTCTTATCACATCACGCTTTCGGCGTGTTTCATAAGTGCAGAGGGGACACCTATAGAATTTAACATAAATATTATTTCCATCTGTGTGCAACTCAATGTGCTTTGTTAAGTTTTGTTTAGAAGTAAATTGGCGTTTGCAGAGTTTACAGTAAAGCTTTTTAAAATCAAAGCCAACTGATAGCCTTGGCTTCCTGGGCTTTTTGAGACCACTAGTAAGAGACTGATTGTTTGACTTTGATTTCTGACAGCTCTGCTTAACTTTATTTTTTTTAGCTGGAGTTACATTCTTTTTTCCAGTGGATGATATGCCTTTTCGTTCAGTGGGTGTTTTCTTTTTTTCATTGGATACTGCATTCTTTCTCTCAATGGGTGATTTATTTTTTCTTTCACTTGAATTATTTATTCCCTTTACTTCATTCTGCAAAGAACTGCAGATGGAAGGCATAGATTCTGCAGATTCTGTTGGTTCAATTTTCACTTTCACTTCTGCATTAGGCTTTCTCTGTCTTTTAGGATTCTTGGTAGAAAGAGTTATCTTGTGAACAATTTGCATATGCCTTTTAAGCATTACCTGGGAACTATATTTCCTCTTACACAAGAGACATTTGCAAGCAGTTAAATTGTACTCAGCTTTTGAAGGCTTTTGTTTTTGTGTTTTAGTAGTTTTTGCAGAGGTTTTATCCAAGGATAAAGGCTGTCCAGGTTTTGTAGCGATATCAGGAGTTATAGAATCCCGTCTCAGTCCTCTATGAACTTCATCAAAATGCCTTCTTACATTGGCTTTTGTAGCAAATGATTTAATACACAAAGGACAACTTTTACCCAAAGTTACCAAAACATTCTTATTGCGACCCCTTCCAGATGTCTGATTTGGCCTTTTTTTAATTTGAATAAATTTCTTTAGTTCTTCCATCTTTTTTTTATGGACTTTCCTAATATGACGGCGTATACTGCGTCTGGAATGAAATTCTTTTTTACACAGGCAACAAATTAATTGATGACCAGAATCAGAATTATTATCACATTCTAATTCAGGTTTTGAGCATGGGGAAGGTTCTTTTGGAGTTGGCATTATCTTGTCAACAACTAAGGGAGGAGCCTCTTCAGCTTTTGTTTCTGAAGTGTCTGACACTGGTTTAGGAGGAGATTCTGTTGTATGTTCTGGTGTTTCTACAGAAGCTTGGTCAGGAACAGTGTTTGTATCAGTGTTCTCCACTGAACTATCTGCCTTTGAAACATACTGAAACACAGCATTCTGGTTTGTTTCTATAGGTTCCAAACGTATTATGTAATCTTGCTTGTTCACTCTTGGATACATAGCTTCTAGGAGGTCAGTTATGGCTTGACTCTGTTTATCATTTATATCAGGAGAATCTAAAATATAAAATAGAGTGTTTAAATTACACAATTTTACAACTATCACTAAAAAGTGTTTTTTAAAAATAATATCACAGTAAAGTACATTAAGACAACATTGTAAGAGGGGAAGACAGCACCATAAATGCTCTTCCATAGACATTCAAATCAACTAACAGTCAGCCTTTTCTGTTCTGGAAACATTAATCACCCTTTGTTAGGAAAGGAAAGGAAAGGAAAAGAAAGGGAAGGGAGGGGAAGGGAAGGGAAGGGAAAGGAAAGGAAAGGAAAGGAAAGGAAAAGGGAAAGGGAAAGGGTTAGGGTTAGGAATGAGTAGCTTAAAATCCCATCACATATAGAATCTCACAGAACACATATTTAGTGTGCAATCACAGGGTTTTGGTTTTTTTGAAGTTAAATTAAATTCAATTAAGTACATGTTGAGCAACCCTTATTTGCTCATATTTTTAACATTTGCCCCTTTCTATACTCTTTAGAAACTCCTGTAAGTAAGTAAGTAAGAGGTATCTTCTATTCATAATGTATAGTATGGATATATACAGATTCAAGAAATTCTATTTTTAAGAGTATGTATGCATGCTTTATAGAAAAAAGCTACAATCACTATCCTTAAAAGCATTATCCCACTATAACTTTAAAATCTGAGAAGAAAATTTAGAGAAGAGAAACTTACTCTCATCCATCCGAAGACTTGGTGGACAATAGTATTTTTTATGAGTTATTAAATTTGGTAGCCCTCTGAAGAGACTGCGGCAGAATTTGCATTCAAAAATAGTATCCACGTCTTTTAGCAAAATATGTTTGAGTTGTTTAGTTCCTAAACAAATAATTTTAAAAAATTACCAGGATAGCATATTCACTTGTTCACTTGGACAAATGTTTTAACTGATGCTAGCTAAATGATAAAAATAATTGCTTTATCTAATCATCAAAAACAATATGATTCAAATAAATTGTGTGGTAATATTTCATCTATGCAAAAAAACCCACTTTACCTGAAAATAGTAAGGTTGCTTCAACAATGTGCTTAGAAAATATTGGGTTTGCATGCTACAAGCTTACCAGGTATAATTTAACTGGCAGATGCATACTCCTATCTATAAGTTTCAAGAATGTAGTTTTCTTCTTCATTCTCCAGTTTAGTCTAAATACAAATATTCTGACTCTTATATACAAATTTTCTTTCTTTTCTTTCTTTTCTTTTTTTCTTTTTCTTTCCTCTTTCTCTCTCCCTCTCCCCCTCTCTCCTTCCTTCCATCCACCCACCCATCCATCCATCCATCCATCCGTCTATGGCTGCTCCTTCCATAGCTGTGAGTGTGGGTAGCATACAAAGTGGTATGCTTTGTAATGCCATCATAAAATGTATGGAATACATAACTATTGTTTAACATAATGAGGCTTGTCATATGTAGTTTTGCTAATTTTACTAGTTTATATATAATTAAAAACCTTATGTCATTTAAAAAGCCACAAGTACAGGTAATCTTTTACAAAAGTCTAGAATCATTTAAAGGAAAACAGTTTTTTTGAAAAATATCATTACTATTATCAAATATAAAAACTACACTCTTAAATAGCAATATGAAAGCATTAAAAGCGCTCTGATCTTAGAACGTTATACTATAATTTCCTGAATGAACAGTTATGTCTTCAATATAAATCATACTGTTTCCTGAAAGAAGACAGATTGGGAGATATTTGATCTATTTTGGGGAGAGTCTTCTATAATTGGGGTGCTTCATGTTTTGATTCATTCATCTCACTTCATCATAGAAGGATATATTCTGCACCAAATGCAGGCTCCAGACAAACCGATGGACAAGCCCATTAAGTATACTGCAGCAATTCAACTAAGAATACCTCAATCAAGCTACAGTCATAGTAGGAACACCAGGTAGAACCCACCCGCAGGGGGCGGGGCGCATATGGGGGGCGCATGCGTGGAGACCGCGCACGCATTGCATTTTGAAGGTTTCAGGGCTGTGCGTGTGCATTTGCACATGCGTGCACACGTTTTGAGCACTCGGACTGGAAAAGGTTAGCCATCACTGTTATAGAACTTGTAACCTCCGAAGTCATTCCTTAGTGTCTCCAAAAGTTAGTTAGTAAATTAATTAGTTAGTTAGCTTATATTTCATATTTCTTAACCACTCATCTCACTCAGAAAGGGGCTCTGGGCGATGCTGTTGTTATGAAAAACATTACATAGGAATTAACAGACTTAATGAACATTAAAAATTAAATGATTTCATAAATCATGAAAGTATCCCAAAAATATTAAAAGAAAAAAAAGAAAAGGAGTAAACAAAAGAAGTATACCTGATCGAAAACATTCAATAATTTGCTGGATTCCAGATTTTGATGTATGAAAAGGCTGCTGTAATAAAGGTGGATCTCCAGGTTCCAGCACACGTACTATAAAATAATGAAAATGTAAATGTAAATTAACTGAGTCACTACATGAATGGTGGCATACAATGCAGTCTGAAAAATCACCAGTAATAACTAATTTCTCATCTCCAACTTCAGTTTTGTTTGTGCTTCATGCCTTTATTTTTGAGGAAAAGCAAGTGTACATTTTGTTAATTAAGTATGGTATTAATCTATTTTGTTAACATATAACACAGAAATATTTTTTCACATATAACACAGAAATTCCAAAAAAGACACGTGTACAAATAGGTACATATTTTATCTAGTGCACAGAACTTATCAAAGGAAACAGATAATTAGTTCTTTGTCATTTTTTATTGATATTAATGCAACATCAACAGCAACAATAATTTAGACTGTTTGGCAAGAAAACCATTTCTCTCAACTGTAGCTGGAAAATTTGCTGGAAAATTTTAGCCAAGTTAAAAAAAATCTATATTAATCAATTGATTGTTTTAGTAAAACAATCAATTCTTCTACAATAATTGGCATATTGATTTACTATAAATACATTCATTCCTTTAGTTTTAAATTATACCTGTATTACGTAAAATACCTCTGAGGTATAAAATGTCTCTTAGAACTCCCAATCCGAACCCTGTGTAGAAGATCTAAACAAAACATTATTTAGCTGATGTACCGATTCTTGCACTCTTTGATCTCTCAGTGACTTTGACACTCTTGATCCCAATATCCTTGTGAGCTGGACCTGCCAGTTGGGAACTGGGGGCACCATTTTGTGGTAGTTCTTTCTCTGTGGCTCATTCCAATCAGTGTTGAGATGACTGATCGCTCCCTGCCCCTCCTTTGTACATTGTAGGTTTTATTCTCCTTTTCAATACCTCCATGAAACCACTGGGTGAGGTCATATGCAGTCGGGGTATAGCAATAGCAATAGCACCTAAGACTTACGTGTACATACCACTTCACAGTGCTTTATAGCCCTCTCTAAGTGGTTCACAGAGTCAGCATATTGCCTCCAACAATCTGGGTCCTCATTTTACCCACCTCGGAAGGATGGAAGACTGAGTCAACCTTATCATACCATACCATACCATATCATCAGCATATAGATATGGTATCATCCGTATGCTAATGATATCCAATTATATCTTTTGCCCCTGGGCCAGCCAAGTGAGGCAATTAAGGTTAGGTTTAGATGGAGAAGAACATTCTCTGATTTGAAACTATGTGGTTATGGTTTTGATATTGGTAATACATCAGATATTAATATATAATGGCTAGAATGTTGCCTTAGAATATACAATAAAATTTACATGAATTTTTCAAATAGCACACAGCTATTTCAGGCTGAAAATCATATTTATGTATTTCAGTACATAAAATATTTTTACATACTTATATATCTAGCTATGTATATACAAAAACTGTTCCATATGTATTGGAATGCTGTCAGTTTAGTCTAGTAGTTAAGGCACCAAGCTAGAAAGCAGGAGACTGTGAGTTCTAATCTCATTTTAGCCATGAAAGCAAGCTGGGTGACTGTGGGCCAGTCAGTCTCTCTCAGCGCAACTCATCTCACAGGGCTGTTGTTGTGGGAAAAGTGTAAGAGAAGGGTGTATTGGATATGTTTGCCACCTTATTTGTTAAAATAATAAAGGCATGGTACAAATAAATAAATAAAATAAACTACACATTTTGCTTATTGTCAAGTACAGACACATAAACGTGCTATATCTAAACAATTTCATGTAACATTAATATATTTTACCCAAGTATTTCACAGAAAATAAAACTTAATATGTGAAGAAAACAAAAATTGCAAAAGTGGAAGTTTTGGACTATTAAGACAATACTATTACCTGGTTCACAGCATCCATGCTGGTGGTCAGTCTGACAGTACTTGTCTCTAAGAGGCATTTTCTACATCAATAACTTGCTTTCCTTCTACATTCAGTAGATTGTTTCTGTTAAAATAAACCAATATTAATTATTTTACATGGTAACTTATCAAACCAATAGTCTGAAAAATCAGTTGTGGATATGGAACACACTTTCAGACATGCAAAAATAAATTCAAGCTATGATTGTGTGCATGTAGAAACACACACACACACACACACACACATTTTAGTACATCAAAAATATATCCTTAAAGAGTTATAGCTTATATAATTATTACAATTAGAAGTTGTTGCATCAATTTGCTTCTGAACCAAATTTTGTAACACAACTTGTCACTCCTGATTCAAATTAAATGAGTCTAATTTATGCTGCCTATAGCCCCCTCCCTTTTATCTCAGATTTGCCTGTCAGTTTCAAACCTACTTAACTTACTGATGGAGCCAATGATGGCATTCGAATGGCAAAAGAACCACAGAAAAAACAAAAGTTAGAAAATACAGTCCTAAAACAGCCTATACATTTCCTAAAAGCCCAGACAGGTCTGTGGCTGCTTGCAGCTACCATAATTGCCACCCAAGAAGGATCAAATGAATCAGTAGAATATAGGATTTTAAATCACAGGAAGAATTCAAGGTTGTATATTCATTACAAACATGATATCTTGTAAATGAATTCCAAAGGTAACAGGGATAGGCAACCTGCAGTTCAGATTATGTGTGGTCATTGGTCTACTTTCATGACCCTCAAGATAATTATAAAAGCTTTTTGCTATTAATCAATTCAGACTTTTGATATTGTCCAATAATGTTAACTGAAGTGAGATACTGTAAGCTGTAATAGGAAGAGAAGGAATGGTGGTATCATCTGTTCTGGCTATGCCATCCTTGCTTCAATCTCATCCATCATTTTCATGTATAATGCATATCTAAATAGATTATCCCTACAAAAACATTTATCACCTTGATCTGCACTGCTAACATATATATTTTCAATGAGAACTGACACTGATTAAAACACATGCTTTATCTAAATGCAAAATCACACAACAGATAACAAATATCAAAATAATATTTATTGGGATGCATACATAAAGTTGGATTCTATGTCATAATGTATGAATACTTCTCCATCACTCCTGTGCTTTTCAATTCAACTTTGATAGAAGCAAAGATTCTATATATTATTACCCAACAATATCTTTTAATTGTAGCAACCCCTTTTAATTCATTTCCTTTGTATCGCCACGCATATGAATTTACACATACCTTGTACTACAAAGCCAAACTACATTAATTCCAGCACCACTGGAATTACTGCTATATTGCATTGAGATTAGAAATATCCATGCAGTTAAATTTGTTGGGTGATTTGTTGGGTCATTATCTTTATCTCAACCTAACTCACAGTATGTTGTTATGAGATCTCAGATATACAGTAAAATAACTAAAAACTTCACTTGCAAATGATCCTTCATTACAGTAAACTACAAGAATTCCTTCAAAAATAACTAATTCAATTTGTGTAATACTGCTACATACCGAGATTGTCACTTTCTGTTCAATATGTAAGCATTTTCAGAGTATACACTCATTCTAAATTTTCTATGCTTGCCATATTTTTACATCTGTTTTTGTAGGTCTGAGCTACTTCCGTGACAGGTGGTTTCTATCTGTCCAGTTTGGTCAGGAAAGCTTTGTATATTGTGGCTCTGGAAAGCCTAAGAATGTCAGCAAACCATAGCTTATCATGTAGGAATCCAATTGACTTCTGAATGTAATTGATAACATCTAAAAGTTTATGAATTACTACATCTACAAAATATATTAGCCTGATCCACAGGCTAATGCTTTAAAGGCATTATTTAACATGATTTTGATTAAAAGTGTTTGTATTAAAAGCAAGTTCAAGTGCACAACCGTCTCCTTACATAACTGGGAAAAGAAATAAATTAGGATTTAGTATTCCTGGTTTGTGGGATCTACAATTTACAGACTGTTGTCTTTTAAAAAAAATCTTTGTTTTATTAAATAAATCGTAAAATTAAATTAAAAGGCTTGAAACTTGCTTAACCACTGACAACAGAAAACTCTAATCATCAGAATAATTGAGATGGGTGGCTAAAGAAATGTATTTATTATGACATACATTTTTCAAGTCATATTCACATATAATACACACTCTCTGTATTATCTATATTACTATCATAAGAAAAGTCCTTTAGTTAATAGTGTACCTATTTTCATCTTCTTTATAACAAAACATTATGTAGCAACCTCCCCATGCAGAATAACAGGTCCCTACTGGTTTTTTTTTTACAGACAGCAGAGTATAACTGACCATGTGCAGAATATCTTTAGCATCTGAAATGCTGGGAAAGCTAAAATGAAGAGAAGATGAAGGCAACCAGCAGCAAGATGGACAGACTCCCCAGTGATGAGTGTACCAAAAGATGATCTGAGAGACTAGTTTAGGGACAAATCACCGTGCGGAAAATCTATCTAGTGATCTATGTGATCACTAAGGGTTGACAACCACTCCACGGCATATAATCCATTATTCCTCACACACACACCCACTTCACTTTAACCTACGGACCGACACAGAGATCCAGAACCTCCTAAGCCAATTCTGCCAGGACTGAGTGGCAACCTAAGAAAAGGTTTAAAAGAAAATACGGGAAAATGTCCACAACTCGACTCCCTTAGCCCCTTCTTAGCGTTGTCCCTGGAGGGAAAAAAAAAGCACCATCGGATCCAACACCAAACCCACCTCCACCATTACGCCTTAATCCCCCCCCCCCCCAAACACCTTTCCCTCCTGCGGCACAAATACAGGCACTTCAGCCGGGAGAGCGCTTCGTCCAGACCGGGCGCCTACTCCCATTGCCTCTCGCCAGGGCACCTCCGGGCTCCTCCTTTAGGGCCACCTGTCACTTAATCAGCCGGTCTCTTTTAGAAAAGAGGGCTCGCTCTTTCTCGCTCTCCCACACACCCACAAGACGCGCACAAAGTCTCAGAGCTCCCAGCCTTCGCGGGAGTCCAGCCGGCGTGGCTGTGGAGAGGGGCTGGCTGAAGAAGTCCCGGCGGCTACCACACCTACCGAGGCTCCTGGAAGACGGGCAGCCGCCAGACCAGCCGGAGAGGAGCAGGAGGAGAAAGGCGGCGAATTAGCCCATCAAGCGCACCCCGCTCGGCGGCTCTCGGACGGGACGGCAGTGCGCGCGGAAGGAAAGCCAGAGGACGGCGCCGAGCGCCCGAGGCTCTCCAAGGCAGCGGCAGGTGACAGCGGGCGCCGGCCGAGTCCTCTCACGGGCAGCTGCGTCGACCCTGCCTCCGCCGAGGAGGAGGGGGGAAAGGGAAGCGCTCCCGCGCAGCGTCCCGACTGAAAGTTACCGTCGCCCGTCCCGCCCAAGCGGCCGCGCGACGCGACCCCGGAGCCGGATGGGCGCAAGGGCAGGAAGTGACTACGGCCGCGGCAGGCCTGGGGCAGCGCAGCACGCATGCGCCGCACCCGGCTTCTCCCCGGCTCGCGCTCTCACACAAACACACGCGCGCACACACCCCTTCGCGGGTCCGGGGCCACCTCACGGCTCACGTTCTCTCCTTCCACCCGCCACTCCCACACTCCCACACTCACCGCCCACAGAGCCAAACTCGGGCAGGTGTTATTCCTGCTCGAGGAGCCGAAAATTGAAAGAGAGAGAAAAAAGAAAGACAAAAAAAAAAGGAGGCAAAAATAAAGAGAAAGAAAAACAAAAAAAGGGGGGGAGTGCGCGCGCACACCACTTGCCTCTTCCACGTGCGCTTCAGCCAATGGGAAGGGAGCGGCGCGCGATGGCAGTCTGCTGGGGGTGCAGCGGCCCCGCTAGTTCTCGGGGGGGGGGGGGGAGTGGGGATAAGAAACGACACTTTTTCCGGAGGACTGGGGAAGCCGCCGCCTGACTAAGAGTTTGGGGCAGAGCGCGCGGCGTAGCCCACAGCAGCGGTGCCTGTGGCTCGCGCGAATACCCTGGGCTAGAAACTAGCTGCCCACCCTAGCCATCCACACAGACTTTACCTTGTGCGAACTCCGCTCTGGCGTTGATCGAACAAACAGCCTACACGAAGAGTTAGAAAGAACTCAACCCCACACCCCCCCCGTGTGCTTTTGTTGTGGCTTCTGAGCTCCAGTTTAGAAAGTGCTGCGAAGGAGTGAAGTGGGGAACTCCTCCACTCATTTAGGCGAATGCCTTGAAGGCCTGCCGCTTTCCCGCCTGCTTCGAAGGGCGATGTAGGGATTATATGGGGGGAAACACTTGACCCGCAACCCAGGTTTTTAAAGTGCAATTGCGGGAGTTTAGGGGGAGGCGTGAAGTGACACGTGAAACGCTTTTCAGAAGCGAAACAAAGCAGCAGAAAGTTCCTGCGCTCGTTCCGCGCAACGCGTTTTCCTGGAAAAGGGGAGTGGCAGCTGTCATGCCGCTGCTTTCGCAGCCCCGGAATACTTGTAGGCTTGAGTGGAAATTGCCGGAATTTGAGCATTGGACGGCGGGAGGTCCAAAAACATTGTTTTTGCCGGCGTACCAGACTCCCGTCGGTTCTTGCTTGAATGCTTTGGTTTGCCCCGTCTTGTTGTTGGGCTTCGTTGGCCGTTCTTTGTGCAATCTTCGTGCGTAGCAAAGATAGTGATGTGCTCACACTGTTGACTCGCAGAGGGTGAGAAGTATTGCATCATTGCAGGTGTCTAAAGTACCATATGCTGCATCCTAGTAATCTAAACGCGGTGGAAATAATGTTTGCAGTGCACCCAATTTACGCCGCAAAGATAAAGGGGATCGGTGCCTGATGAAACCTGGAGTTGGACAAGAATGCAGTGGGATAACCAGGAAGATAGGAAGCAGAGCTTCACTTACACTGCATGGAAATCGAATGGCTTGTAAGATAAGTACAGTATATATCCATATCTATAATGGACATCCAGTAATTTTATGCTTTGCAAAACTTCTGAAGTACTGTAAAACCATCGAATCAAAATATTCTCTGTGTTTACCTTGACAGTATGGCAAGAGGGAGCATTTTATTCTGTTTATTCAGATGACTTGCTTCATCTGTATATGGTTACAACCATAGAATGTACAGAAGATAACTGAATATCAACGAAATATTCTTGCAGTGTTCCTTTTCTCTTTGGAGGAAGAGAAATTCCAAATTAGAATGATTGGAAATGGCAATTTCTCTATTGCTGAGTTGTACATTGCTTTTTATTGGGCAGTAGGTACAGGGCATTTAGTAGCCTAAGAACAAAAAAAAGTTGCATTGTGCTATTTTCTTCCATTCGACTTTGAGCATTTTGGATGAATTTGTCTATTCAGCATAGTTTTCTTATGCTCTATAAACATTTCCATGTCTTTAACATTGATTTCTATAACGTGTCTGAAAATTTTAAAATAGGGGAGTTAAAGATTGCCTTCTTTCTTCCTCAATATTTATTTCATATAGAATTTTAGCTTGACTCTCCCGCAGAGGCTATTTGCTTATTATTGTTTTCAGGGAGAATCTGATTTTGGTGGTTTAAATATTAAAATAGGTATTCTATGTATTATTAATTAAATTTATTCACAATCATTCAGGAATACAGAATTTAGTAGACCTTGCCAAATAAGAATTGCTCTTGGGATTTCAATCTTGAATCTAAGTGACAGTAATTGAAACCTATGAAATTTAATGATAGGCTTAAGAGATTACGTCTCCTGCCGGGTCATGCTCAATTCTAGGTCTGCTAAGATTGTGGGAGTTCTAGAGCCAGCATATCTAAAGGGAAACAGGTTGGGGAAGACTATGCCAGACTGTAGCTTCAGCAACATATTTTGATGTGGAAAAATCCCAGAAAGAAATATAGAAACAAGCAACTTTTGTGTAGCTTGTGCTATACTTCTGCAAAGTATTACAGAAAGACAACTCTTTGATTTTTCCAACAGATTGCCAGTGTAAAGCAGAATAAAGGATGGGGGTGAGTGAATAAATTATTGTAAGAAATATCTAACTGACTAAATTCCATATAAATAAATCAGCATCATTCTCATCTTTCATTAATGATCATATGTAGAGTTGTTGAAATACATATATTACATAAAATACATAGTTGGGCTCTGCATGATGCTTTTCCTTTTATTACAGTGTACATTAGGGTATAGAAGCCAAGTCCTGGCAGGATTTGCAACCTGAATAGGATTTTAATCCTTTCTTCCTGTAATTTATACAAAGCTTCTTTCCAAACAAGGTAGATCCAGAGGAAAGCTATAAAACATTCCCTGCCCCGACTCCCCATGCAGGTTACTATAAAAGCATAGGTGATGATGTTTCTGTTCTTTTTCATTTTGGTAATTTAGGTGAGTGAAGGCAAAATGCTAAACAAAATGTTTTTAAAAATCATATGGTTTGTTCCAAATAGAGAGTGATACAATATTGAGGCACCCATTAGCATCCCAGTAACATTATGAACTGAGGTGGCGCAGTGGTTAGAGTGCAGTACTGCAGGGTACTTCAGCTGACTGCTAACAGTTCAGCAGTTCAAATCTCACCGTCTCAAGGTTGACTTCCATCCTTCCGAGGTGGGTAAAATGAGGACCTGGATTGTTGGGGGCAATATGCTGACTCTGTAAACCGCTTAGAGAGGGCTGTAAAAGCACTATGAAGCGGTATATAAGT
>JANHFM010006805.1:116218-126756 GCA_032468115.1 Grayia smithii
AGCAAAGCTGGCTGGGGAATTCTGGGAGTTGAAGTCCACCCATCTTAAAGTCACCAAGGTTGAGAAACACTGCATTAACTGGTCTGTTTGGTTTAGATGTGCACCAATCACATATATTAGCAGGAGAAAGATCCCTGGTGCAATTCCTTTTCTCCCTGGCTAGTTTTCTGGGTGATTGAAAGATTGATTGATTGATTGATTGATTGATTGATTGATTGATTGATTGAAGCCTCTCCTACCTCTTCTCTGAAATGAACCCTCAGGATATTCTGTTTTCCCACTGTATTGTGTTTAATGTTTGACCAAGCTGACCTGTGAAAGCTGTATTATGAAGATACTGGATTTTCATGGATTGATAGCCATGGAAAATTACAAGGCCTTTTGTGTGTCTTTTGGCATGTTAGAATGCAGAAACAAATGGATCTGAAAGAAGGGCATTTTTACTACCTTGCTGCAATAAAAGGCTTGTCTCCTTACAGCCTGAGAACAGAGTGTTTTGCGTCAAAAAAATGAACAACATTAACTAAACAGGCTGCCAATATTCCTTCACAGTTGACTGCTCTGGTATTTTATTTAAACATACTCACTGAGCACTGTGGATGACATGGCTGGCTTATGAAGGATTACTGATTAATGAGTGACAATGCAGATACATGCTAGCAGAGCTTTCTATTAATGCTAGAGATCTCCAATGAGCTAAATTTGGTCAGCTGCATTGATTTTGTCAAATAAGCTAGCAGAATCCGTGTGCTGGAAAGTCTGCAGTTCTCCATCAAGAGATAAACAAAAGTTAACTTAAGTGGCATCTAGAGCCTAAAGGGAAATTATAATAAATAATGGCTGGAGTTTTGTTTGTTGTTTGTATGCCTCCTAAAAAGAGCTAAAAGCTTTCTAGCCTTGAGAAGTCAGCAAATTCTTCCACTGGTTTGAAAGTCTGTGAGCAAAATATGTCAAGAGTGGAAGATAAATTTTACTTCAGACTTTTAATCAATCTACATCTTTTGATCACAGTAAATCATTAATTGATCTCATAAACTGTAATTAGTGGAAAGATTAAAAGTATAGAAAGTGAATATACATAATAAATACACGAATGTAGCATATTTGCTGCATACATATAAATGCAGATATTATACATATGTATACTTCATATTTCTCACAAACATACAGAATACATATATGCATAATATGAAATCAAGCAGAAATGGTGTGTGAACTTGTCACCTTTCTGTTGCTTCTGCAGGCTTTTTCAGCTCCCTGAAAAGGGTGTGATGTTATGGGAAGTGTTGGAGAAAAAGCAATTCCCAATTTACTCTCATTCAAAGTCTGCTTATTGAAGCAAAGCTCAGGGTCAGTTGCATGCATTTGACCACAAAGACCATGTTTTGCGTGTTGAATTTCCAGAATTAATCCCTGACATTACCTGGGCATGTCTTTTTGAAATATATTTTGTTTAGGCTGCTTGGACTGCAAGTGTAATTAGCTATGTTCCTATCAGGGGTGAAATCCAGCAGGTTCTGACAGGTTGTGAAGAACCAGTAGTGGAAATTTTGAGTAGTTCGGAGAACTGGCAAATACCACCTCTGGCTGGTCCACGAGTGGGGTGGGAATAGAGATTTTGCAATATCCTTCCCCCAGGAGTGGGAGGGAATGGGTATTTTGTAGTATCCTTCCCCTGCCACGCCCACCAAGCCACACCATGCCCACCAAGCCATTCCCGGTAGTAAACCAGTAGTAAAAAAAAATGAATTTCACCACTGGTTCCTACCCTTTAATAATAATAATAGTGTATGCAGAATGCCTTTCCTCTTTCACAAGTAATTGCAGCCATAATGTCATGTATGGAACTGAAATAAAGGGATCCAAGGCCAGAGACATTTCCCTGAACCACACAGTCCTCTTTTTGGAACTAGGCTGTTAGTCTATACTAGGATATCTAATTATGGGTTACCATGGCACAACATGAAAAGGCTTGCCGTCTCCCAAAGGCTTACCAGCTGAATTTGAAGATTGTTAAAATATCCGAATCACCACTCCTTTCATAATCAGGCATATCCTTTCCCTTCACTGAAAACTCTTCTAAACCCCTTTGTGATCTAGAAATTCCACAAGCCCCCAGCAAAAATTTAAGCGGTGCCTGTAGAGGAACATCTGTCTCTTAGCAGCATTGCTCACATTCCTGACTGTGGGCTCCCTGCAGACTTTTTAGCTTCTCTGCATGCTCCTTCCTGAACTGCTTACATCCTGGTTATTAATTCTCAGGCCTCTCCGGAACATTTTCCTTAGTCCTTCTTCTTTTCTGCCTAAAATCTCCCATCTTTTGGTAAGCATATCTCTGAGGCATTCCTGATGGAGAGGGCAAAGAGATGCAGTTCGTGTCTCTTCTTCCCAATGTTTGATGAACAGATGGAATTTCATAAAATATGGGATGTACTTCACCAGCAAAGGCACTGGAGGAAAAGTCATAGTATTATTGCATTTCCCCTTTTATGGTTGCTACCATCTGGCTGAGACTCCATCTACAGCCCTTCCAGGATTTCTTACCTAAGCCACACTGTTTGCACATGGTACACACACAAGTCATGTCTTGGCCCTTAGCCCAATAGTGAAGCAAGTCTGATGTTACTTTGCCTTGCAAGTGTTGTGTGCTAGTATCCTTAAAGCTAAATTCTAAATGTGTAGACAGTTGCAACTATCCAACTTCTAATGTCTACACAAGTATTTTTAAAAATGTGCATCTTTCTAGAATCTGTCATGAATCTGGATATTAACCAGTTGTTATATGAAAGCCTGAACTGCAGTCACATTTCTTCTATTCCCTAACCTCAATTGTCCTTTTCAATACCTACCTCTGAGTTTTCTTTGAAGGGTGTTTTTTTTTTATTTAATGGCATGAAAACATGCTTTAAAATGTTGATGATTTATATAATTAGATTTTATATTTGTTTAGACTTCTGCATCAATTATAGATATAGACCTGCTAAATATTTTGATGAAGAGATTAATATGAACAGTCTTGTAATCAACAACTTGGGACCCATCTTTGTAAAGGTAAACTCAAACTAATTCAGTAGGAATGACTTTGAAATAGAAATGCATGGGATTGAACTATAAATTGTGCTTCCCCAACTATGCCAGATTTATAATTTATGTTGAATTTTACCTGTGTTTATCCTTCGATGCAGGGATATGTATTTAAAGTAAGCTCGAACAGGCAGGCTTTCCTTGCGTTGCAGGCTCTGTGCTGAATGCAGATGGAGCCTGTCACATTCAGTTGCCTCCAGCTGTTGTTTCTTTGTCTGCCCAATCTAAGACCAGAGATGAAAAAAAAAAATTCAATGATCTTTGTCGAAAGAGGCCATACTGGCCTTCCATAGAGATCCTATGCAACAGACTTTCGTTAGCCTCTATTATGCATACAAAAGATGAGCTTGCAACAGCATAACTATTTCCATGGATTAATTCAGAAGCTGGGTCTTATACTGTAATACAATGAAGGAAGAAAAACACTTATTCACCCTGCTATCAAATAACTTTGGGATTCAATTATCTCTCATGCGATAGTCTCTTCCCCACCATCTGCAAACAAGTGATATACTGTCCACTGTATAATATGGTATAATCTCATACAATTTTTTCCTTTGAACTCTACTCCATGCTAACAATGTATTCACTGTGTGTTGTTCGCAAACTCAGGAAATGCATCTTTATTTTCATGGACATTAATTACCTTTCTTTATCACTTCAGACTGTAATGGAGCCTGCCCATCACGGTCATAACTCACGATGGCCATAAAGTGGATCAGTGTAGGCAAGTATGACCAACTGATTTGATATGTAACTGATCCGATTTTCTGATTTTTTGCAGCAGCTCTTAAGTCAATGCGAAAGGTCATAAAGCGAATGTGGTAGACTTTAAGTGAATGCTGCAGTCATTTGGGCTGGTTTTGCAAAAACAAATGGAAGTAAATGCTGGGTTTTAGAAGTAAATGCTGTCTGAAATGTGGTCACATGACCGGGGGGCGCTGCAAACAGCCATAAATGCAGCTCAGTTGCCAAGAGCTAATATGTCAATTAGCTAATGTGTTGCTAATGTGCGGTCACATGACTACATGGGGGGTGGGGTGGAACTTTGAATCAAGGTTGTAAGTACCCCTCCAGGAGATCCAATGGAACTTTGAATGGACATTAAGTAAATAGTTGTAAGTTGAGGACTACCTGTGTTATTCTAGGAAAAGAGTTATGGCTGATTCATCTACTGGAAGAGGTACAAGCCATATAAAAAGCACTTGATTGCCAACTTGCACATCCAAGTTCATAAGATTGTATGTCCATGGACATGATGCAAGACTTTCAGAGGATGGAGGGGAAATTGACTTTTTAAAGCTGTAATTTTCCATATTATAGAGGATGACCAGTACCCAGGTAGATGGCTTGAATTATAATAGAGCGCACCCATTGGAAAATCAGGCTGGGAACAGATCATCTGCAGAAAATCTATCTGGGCTAAGAGTCAGCAGAGGCTTCCTGGAACATAATCAAAGCAGAAAGCAAATTTAATTGCAACTTATTACATATATATATGCATAGATTTACATGTATGCTTTATGATGATAAGTGTCTTTGGGTTAAGTCCCTAAAGTGAAGAACACTATAATTTACTTAAGAGAAAGCACTGCATTGTCAATGTAGCCCCAACAGTTGAGTTGACCAGGGAAATCGTTGATGCATTTTATGCTTTCAGACCTTATTATGGAAGACATGATGGACTCTCATGAGATCAGCTTGGGGGAGCCTTTTCTCCCCCTTCCTTTGCCACCTCTGTTTGCCCGTTATCATACTCTAGCTATTTCCCAGGGTGCAGTATGCCTGCTTTTTGCTAGTTTGTTTACAGTCTTGTTTTTGTATTATTAGCTGGCAGGAATGAGGGCAGATGGCAGCAGGTGGTTACAGCTGAGCTGTCACACTGTGCTTTAGCTGGAATGCAAAAAGCTGCAGAGATCTGCTGCCTAGTGTACAGATACTGGACTGTGGCCAGCATCTTCTCAGTACAATTTTTCTTTTTTTAAAAAAAAAATAGGCCTCAGGAGTGTAGATTACATTTTAAAATGTCAGGAACAACTTTTTCCCCCAAGTATGCAAGCAAGAAAGCACAATCCCCCCCCCCATGTAGACTGTACACAGGCAATGCATATAAATGTAAACCAGGTGTAGAAAGAACATAGAAGACTAAACAATATTATGTGCATGAGTCTTGCAAAATCAGTGGAAAATTATCTGCAATGCTTGATGGTGCACTATACAAAGAGAATATGGTACTATGATATTCTTTCTTTTCTCTGTGTATTTTTCATCTACAGTAATGTTACACAACAGATTTTCCAGAAAACTACATTGTTGTATAAACTTGAAAAAAGCAGAAATTGTATAATGTGTAGTTCTTCAAAGGGAATTATTGAAGTAATTGGTATTTCATTAATTTTTTAGAACAATGTTGTTTGGATTATTTCTGTGTTCTATCTTCCACAGAATGGAAAGAAATAAGGTTGGTAGACTTTTTCACCATCAAAAAAAGCCAAAAGACATAGATCAAAAGAAACATACTTAATTTTTTCTACATCAGTGCTGTTCGCAGTGTATATCTTGATGAAGTCCTTTCTTTTATTAGTGTATTTTATAGCATGACATAAACAAATCTGGAATGATCTGTGATTCTTTCATATTTAGGGCATAAAAGTTGTTACACATGGACAAGGGATGTGGCTGCCATTAATTTTGCTCCCAGCATGCAGGGAGGGCATCTGTCCAAAACATAATGCTTACACTTTCATGTACCTTTTATTTTACATAACAAAACTAGATGTTCAGTATAAAGAAGGAATAATGGTAGCTGTCATTCCATTGTACATATACAAAATCCCTTAAACCTGTACCCATCCTGCAATATTCCACTGTAGACTCTTGTTGTAAGTCTTAGAATATAAACAATCTAAAAAATATGTATCAAATTACATATGAAAAAGAAAGATCTTAAATGAAAGTAGAATAAGTTCAAGAATATTAAAAGAAAAACATTCACACTTGAATATAAGCTCGTTCTCCTAAATATAGCATTATAACCTCTCAACTATATATATAGATATATATTGAAGAATGAATGCCTTTAATTTGGTAAATGTTGGTAAACAAATATGAGTGCTGAAAATCTTAGGCAAATTATGTGGGAGTCTGAAAATTCAATATCAGTGAACATTCAACTATGTCAAAAATGCCTGTGTCTCAAAATGGAAGGTACTGGCAATAGATCCTTATCAGCACTCTTAGACTTCTAGATAACTTTAAATACTTTCAATTTGTATATTTGGTGAACCAATTTGGTGAACTGGGGTGGAGTCGGAGGCATCACATTCTGGAAATTCCACCCTCGTGTGATTCTGCAAATGATGCTACAAAACAGTTATATTTAAGATACCGGGTACATGATTTTTATTTAACCATTATATTCAGTGGCTGGAAAAATCTTGATGTCATGAATATTCAGATAATTATTTATAATCCTCTCACTGTTCTCCATATGATCCAAGCATAGGGGTGGATGTTCTAAACAAGGTGTCAAGATAATAATGAACTAGATGAGATATTACATTGAATTGAATTTAAATTAAACTTTAGCCCAGCTCACGGTTGTTTGGATGGATAGACTCTCTAATCAGAGAGGTGATATTCAACTAGCTATGGATACAGCTGCACTCTTTACAAATCAGGTTTGCAGTTTTATATGCTTCTTTGTTCAGCTTTGTTTATGGGTATATGATGCCATGCAATGTCTTTTCCCTATTTTAGTTGATATGTCTATTTCTTTCAGTGTTTCTCAACCTTGGCTGCTGGAAGATGTGTGGACTTCAACTCCCAGAATTCCCCAGCCAGCAGAGCTGGCGGGGGCATTCTGGTAGTTGAAGTCCACACATCTACCAGCGGTCAAAGTTGAGAAACACTGTTCTAAGTAGATCCACTTACAGGCATCCATTTCAACTGTTTCTACATTGGTATAAAATATAAGTGAAAGACTATGTAATGGGAACTTTAACAGGAAAACTAAGGCTGATTTTAAAAGTCATACATATGAAGATTTTATATTTTTTGGCTTTGTTTTAGACGGGAAGAAAACTAGTGTATCGCTCACAGCCTCCAACGACTAAGCACGAAGCAGAACAAGTAACAGATGCAACTACAAGAAGTGAAGATGAATACTACTTTACTTGAGATTACTACTTTACTTGATCTAGTTGCATCTGTAATGCACTATAGCCCTCGGCTAAGTTTACCTCTCATATTTTAAGTGCTCCACAAGAAGGAAGGAATCTCAAACTCTACGATTAATCATAAAGGCATATACAAATATCAGTTACGGGGGGGAGGGTCTCTTCCGGGCAACGTCCTTCCTTTTAAGAAATTGAAGGACTTGAACACGAGTCAATACCTCTTTCACAGACGCGGTAAAAATTGGGGACCAAGCCGCAAGGATAGGGCAGCTGAACTGAGGAGTCCCGCCCTATTCCATGGCTACAGTCAAGACCGGCCGGAAACTGCCGAGTTTTATGGATCAGCTCCCGTGACCGCAGTCCAGACCGCTACGGAGCCGATTAAAACGCACGCGGCCCACAAGAGCCAAGTAGAATGCGGGGATGGGAGTGGGGAGAGATCCTATGCCCTCCCATTCTATGGCCGAAGCAAGGCGAAGGTCCCCCGGGCGAAGAATCCCGACCTCCCAGTGCGCCAAAGGGCTTCTCTGCTGGGGAAGGATCGCCAGCTTCCGCTGCCCTTCAGGCCGTGGCTGGCAGCTGCCTGAGAACGGCCGCAACCCAAGCCAGAGTTCCGTGGGAATGCTCGCCTCGTGGCCAGCAGCCGGGCTCAACCGTCTCCTCGCGGGAAGCCCAGTCTGATCGGGACGAGCACAAGTGCTTCGGCTGCGCCGGAGCGGGTAGCTCGCCTGGGGCTGCTGGTTACCATCGCCCGAGGAAGCTCCGCTGGTGAAGGTGAGCGGGGGTCTCTTGGGACTCTTTTGAGCTCTGCAAAGTGCCGGAAGATGGAGCGGCTGCAGCTGTCGCACCTCTCCGCTGTGCCCACCTGCCTTTTCGGGATTAGGACGGCAAGCAGGCGGGCAGGCGTTAACTTGTGTAGCCGACGTAGCTGCTGCCTCTTATGGCAATATAAAAACTTCATTCAGAAGTGCTGGAATCGGCCAGGTCAAATCAGTCTTGGAGAAAGACATTCTGTGTATGGAAGATTTGTGGACGAAACAATTTTTAGTCATTTTATTAAATCCTAGAAATTCTGCAACTCTTCCACTTTGCTTAGTCACTAAACAGGATTGAATACATTTAAACTACAGATAGTGGTCAGTAAATGGAGGCAAGTAATTAAGACCGGGAACTCTGTTGCTTAGCAAAACTATTATAAAGCACAGTTTGTCATGACCGCACTGTTTTATGATAGTTGTTCCAGTTCTGATGGATTAGGCAAATCCCATGTGGGGGTAGGTGTGACTGTGATGCCATGTAATCACAATTTGCAACTTCCTACTGGTTTTCCCTTGACTTTGTTGGAAGCAGATAGTTAAGATTGGAAATGGCAATGACACAGGGTACTGCAACCATTGTAAGTGCAAGCTGGTTTCCCAGAGTCCAAATCACAATTGTGTGACCAACGTGGATGTTGCAATGACTGCAGCTTTGAGCATGTCTCTTTGTTCAATATTATCCTATTTTTTGTTGGTCACTGAATGAATGACAAGACTACTTCTAAAAATAGACTCACAGTAAAGATGGGGGTTTTTTCCCTTCCATTAAATTATATTCAATTCTCCGAAACTGTTTAAATTAGTCTCTGCAGTTTTCTGGCAAGATAGTCAGTTTTCTGGCAAAAGTAGTATGTCATTACCTACTTCCTAGGGATAAGAGAAAGTGGCTCAATCCAGGCCTAAAATGAGACTAGAATTAGCAGTCTCCTAGTTTATAGCTTGATGCCTTAATCCAGGGGCCCTGGGGCCAGATACGGTCTGTGGGATACTTAGATCTGGCCCACAGGGCTGTCCTGGAAACAGCAAAGAACTGGCCCACGGTGCTTCTGTCAGCGAAAATGGGTTCACAAGCTCTGTTTTCGGCTCTCACGGCCTCCTGCAACCCTCTGCCAGTGAAAATGGAGCTCAGGAGGGCCACTAAACTCCGTTTTCATTGGCAGAGGATTGCAGGAGGCCATGGTAGCTGAAAACGGAACTCGGGAGCCTGTTTTCACTGTCAGAGCGCTTGGGCCACCCCGGCACCCCTGACAGGAGTGACATTAAGCTGGCCACGCCCACCCTGGCATCCTGAGGTCAAACGCAACCCTGTTGCGGCCCTCAATGAAATCAAGTTTGACACCCCTGCCTTAATCGTTACACCAAACTGGCTTTGCAAGAAAACTGCAGGGACATGTCCAGGCAGCCTTGGAGAATTGTACGTAATTTAACAGAAGAATGGAAATAGGACATATTAAAGCACAAACAAAACAACATTGATGATAATTTAAAAGAATATGTTCACTAAAAGCACAGTAATACCTTTTCTAAAGGCCAGTCACAGTTGTAGAGATAACGTATTCTAAAATTGTAGCTCTGGAGCTAATATATTTCATAATTTAGGAGCAACCAATGTTAGCTTCCAAATTCTGGTTGACAAGACAAGATCCCAAAGCACAGATGAACACAGATGTATTGATAACAGATAAAGTCTATTTAAGCTTGAAGATTGTTCCCTATAATAAGACAAGTGGAGCCACATACTTTTATATTTCTTTGTCAAATCTCTCATCACTGTCATCACCATCCATTTTAGTTTGACGTACACTATGTCAGAAAAAAGGAAAACAAAAAATTTTCTGCAACATTTCTTGTAGTAAATATAATTGTGTGACACACGCACACATGTAGGACCATTTAATTTTCAGGATGCCAAATATATCATTACAGATTATTCAATTATTTACTTGCAGATTGAAGGAAATGTGATTTTAATCTTTCTCGCTATTGTGTTTCTCTGTTTTACTAGATCTAAGAAGAATTTTGTGTGAAAATGGCATCATCAAGTGTTACACGTAGTCTGTTTGTGGAACTAGATGGTAATAATATTTTAAATTTATGTGATCTTAATAATTATAAAATTCTAATTAGGGAAGCTATTTTGGGTGCTTGACAACTGGCCTGTGCATCATCCCACAGTCATATGAAGTATACATATAGATATACATATATACATATATACATATGCATATGCATATACATATACATCAGTGGTGGGTTGCCCCCGGTTCGGTCCAGTTCGTGCGATCCGGTAGCGGTGATGCTGTGACGTCACCGAACCGGTTCTAAGCGTCACGGACCGCGCCCTCCCGCGTGCCCGTACTTACTGGCCCAGGCGTGGAGCGCGTGGAGTGCGCTTGCACACATGCGCAGAAACCTTTTTTTGACATTTTTTGGCGGGGGTCGTCTTATACGCCGGGTA
>JANHFM010006805.1:126856-139505 GCA_032468115.1 Grayia smithii
GTATTGTGAGCCGCCCAGAGTCCCTAGGGAGATGGGCGGCATATAAATACAATTAATAATAATAATAATAATAATACCCTTAATTACCTATGAACTTATTTATGCATTTTTTTAAAAAAAATTGAGGGGGGATGTTCTCCAGTTGTTTCTATTTATATTTGTTCATTCCATTCCATTATTTTATTATTATATCTTATTTGAGGAGTTATGAAACTACCTCACTTCAGAAGCTTTAGGTAGGAATCCAAAATTGAAATATAATCAAAAGCATTACAATACCAGGGTACTTGCAGAACCACCTTCTGCCTTCTTCCCACCGCCCGGTGCGCTCACACAGGGCCGCCCCCCTCAGGGTGCCATCGACTAGGCAATGCCGGTTGGTGGTGCCTAGGGCAAGGGCCTTCTCTGTGGGCGCACCCGCACTCTGGAATGGATTGCCCACCGACCTCCGGACTGCCCCTGACCTCTGCTCCTTCCGCCGGGACCTGAAGACATGGCTGTTTCAACAGCTCGACTGATGTGATCTGGGTTTTTTAGTTTTTATATTTTAAACGGGTGTTAATGTTTATCTTAAAATCTATTTATGTGATGATTGTTTTTAAATTTTTGTAAGCTGCCCCGAGTCCTCCGGGAGAAGGGTGGCATATAAATTAAAATAAATAAATGAATAAATGAATAAATAAATAAATAAATAAATATTAAGGATGAGGAATGGAAATAAATTATGTGGAGCAGGCAATAAGTCAAATTTGCCTTTGTTGAATAACACACACGCACATACAAAGGGCCTCTGGTGTATGCGTGTGAGAGAAAATTCAAGATGGCAGCTCCTGCTATGTGGCTGATGTCCCACTCTTTTATATGAGTGGCTGATATTGAAAGTATCTCAAAATACTGTCCTGTTTCAGAGACTCAGAAACATAAAAACAAATGCTTGCTTACCATTCCTATTTAATTTCTGAACTGAAAACTTCACTTATCCATTTGCAGGTCCTATGGGCCAATTCAAAATCTAGTTGGGCTAGCTTATTCCATAAGTCTCAAAGTAGGACACTTATATAGAAGATTGTTCTGCATGAGGGGTTTTCACAAACTACAGGACTCATCTATGTTTATACCTTCCATAGATACTTGACCAAAGAGCTGAAATTCAGTCAGTCCCAACTTGGTTTTTCCTCATGTATCTGGGAGCTCTTCCAGATGAGTCCCACTGTCTCATTATGTCAAAGGGCAACCATCTGTTGTCTTGTGAAATATAACTTATTGTGTCTTTGTCAGATTCTTTATTCTGGTATTCTTCTGTACACTGCATCAATTAAAATCTTCCTGAGCAAAAAGTTCTGCCTTCTTTGCTTGTTTTGTGTAGGTCTTATGAACTTCAACTTTCATGAAAGCCCCTTCACACAAATACTTGACATAAAGCTACTATATTAATTAAAAGACATTAATACTGTATTGTGGCATTATATAGTGATTGGCACATTAGTGAAATATTTATTTATTTATATCCTGCCTTTATTATTTTTACAAATATCTCAAGAGTCAAATGCATCTAATATATTTTTCTTCTCATATTTTTCCACAATAACAAACCAATGAGGTAAGTTGGACTGAGAATAATTGACCCAGTGACATCCAGCAGGCTTTCATGACTAAGGTCTTCACCACTAGGCCACCATGCTTCTCATTATATATTATATTACACTGGCATTAATAGGTGCATCAGTATTGTTCATTACTTAATGTGATTGTACAGCACGTGATTGATGTCACAATATGTCTTAGTTCTTGTATGAAGGATATAATGCGCCAATCAATATGCAAACTTGGGCATCAAAATGTCAGAAGAAGGTAGGGGCTGATGTACTCACCATTTTTAAATCTACTGGTTTTACATTGTTTAGCTTTAAACTCCGCTGTGGCTTCTGCAACATCTGCAGTGATAGTAATTCCTAAATTAAAGCCTAAGCATCCGTTTACATCCTCTGCAGTGAGCCCTGAAAATAGAGTATATAAACTTGGTATATAAACTTGATAAAATAATAAATTGATAAATTTATTATCATTTATCATTTATTATTATTTATTTATTATTATTATTATTTGGGGGAAATCATAATGATGGATGCTGGCTCTTATCATTTAGCCAGTCTCATTCCAATACATGTATTTATTGTAACTAAAAGAATTCAAAAAGGTAAAAATCAGGTGAAGCAAGCATCAAAGGTTGTAAGTTTTTAGAGGGAATTAAACCCCCTGTCTTTGAGGTGAAGAATTCAACAATAAAATTAATAGCAACTCAATATACCGGTAAACACACTAAGGTACACTTGGTACCCTGAACCAAACCAAGCTGAAGTTTCTGAAAACAGTGTTATGGTCAGAAATCAGTTGCTCTGATTGTCAGCTATGCCATTAGTCTTGTGCATAAGAGACCAGTTTCATTCTGTCCTTACCATGTGATGAAAGAGTTTGGTTATCCAACACATATATTAGTTCATATTTGCCTCCAATGGTTCCTCTGTGTGAATAATGAGTTCCATATGTTTCAAGAAATTTAAAATACTCTCCCTTCTCATAGGTACTTGGCAAAAACTTTAGTTCTTCCAGGAATGTCTCACTCAAGCGCAAATCACGTCTTCGCAATTGGAAAGTTCCCAGTTGTATATTAGATTTGACATGTAAATAGATGGGATTCTGTAAGGAGAAAATACGTAAGTTATTCTATCCATAGGTATAGAGGTAGAGAATAAGATTGTGGTACTCTTTTGCATTGTCCTTTGATTATTGTACATTTATTTATATGAGCGATTCTCAGGTCATGCAGGAATTCATAGACAATAGCAATAGCAGTAGAACTTAGACTTATATATCACTCCACAGTGCTTCACAGCCCTCCTTCAGCAGTTTGCAGAGTCAGCCTATTGCCCCAAACAATCTGGGTCCTCATTTTACCAGTTTTGGAAAGATGGAAGGCTTGAACTCCTCAGGATCAAACTCCAGAATGTGGGCAGAGTTAACCGCTGAGCCACCACAGCTCATAGACAGACAGCTCTTGCCCCTAACAGACAACATGATATGCTTGTGCAAAAATGGGAGTTGAAGTTCTTGTAAAGTCAGATTTAGGTATACCAGGGATTTTCCAATTTAATTTAGTTTAATAGACTGTGTTTTCAGCAAAGGGTTCTGGGCATGCTTTCTTTTCTACACCACTCTGTACCTGGTGTTTAAGGCAGTTATTTTTCAGCCAAATCATAAGTAAATTATGAATCACTACAAGAACATACACGTGAAAATATGAAACGTTTATAGAGATCATAACCCTGAATTTTTTTAACTTTCATTCATTTAAGATGAATAGCAATAACACTTATATACCGCTTCATAGTGCTTTTAGAGCCCTCTCTAAACGGTTTACAGAGTTAGCATATTGCCACCAACAATCTGGTTCTCATTTTACCCACCTTGGAAGGATGGAAGGCTGAGTCAACTTTGAGCCGGTAAGATTCGATCTGCTGAACTGCAGCTAGCAGTCAGCTGAAGTAGCCTGCAGTACTGCACATTAACCACTGCGCTACCTCGGCTCTTTATATTCTAATGGTTCTCCTCCATCCAAGACAGAGATTGCCTCAGCTTGCTATCCAGTTCTGATGCCCATGACCATTTTCAGTGGAGATGTTGGGCCCTGAATAGAGCAGTTTTTTTCCCAGACAGAACACCCGGTTTTACCATGGAGTGGTCTAGGAGAGTTTACATAATTATCTATTGCTATTCTTCTTTGTTGTAGTACAATTAAGAGGAATTCTTGTTCCTCTTGAAGAAGCCCACTACTTTATAAAATCAAACTTAGAATTAACTAATTTAATTAATGAGTTAATATAGAATTAATGTTCAGGTAGTTTGGCCGTTAGACACAACTGCTATTCTGAAAATGCCTAAGTGAATAAGTATTTGGAAATCATGATTACTTTCCCAAGGAGAGAAAGCCACTACTGAGATGGAATATGGTTTTTTAGTGTGGTTGCTGTGCTGGTGTGAGTCAGCAAATGAAAAGAGAAAAGAGGAGAAGAAGCTCAATTCTAGCCTTGAAGTGCTGGTGTGCTTCATATGGGTGGATGAGCTGTACTGGCTACTATCCAACACTGATAGACAGTATTCCTACTGATACTGATAGACAGTAAGAGCCATGGTGGTGCAGTGGTTAAAGTGCAGTATTGCATGCTATTTCTGCTAACTGCCAGCTGCCTGCAAGTTGGCAATTCAAACCTCACCAGGCTCAAGGTTGACTCAGCCTTCCATCCTTCTGAGGTTGGTAAAAGGAGGACCCAGATTGTTGGGGGCAATATGCTGACTCTGTAAACTGCTTAGAGAGAGGTATAAAGCACTATATACGTCTAAATGCTATTGCTATTGTTATTGCTATTCCCATCAGTCTAGCTTTGCATATAGATGCTGGAGACTGTAGCCCTGGGGGACATTAACTTCTTCAGTTGATGTGGGACTTTCTTCTAGTTTAACCCAAAAATGGAGATTGAGAGAAGAGAAAAAGAGGAAAAGAATGAAGAGAAACATTGAAAACAACAAAGACTGTCATTAGAAGGGCATGACTGTAGAGAAAACCTGGGTAGTAAGGTTGATGTTTTAAATTATTTATTTTTATCTATTTTTAAAACCGTTTTAATATGAATTTTAAATCTTTTATATTGTATATTGTTTTAATTTTTGTGAGCCACCCCGAGTCCTTTGGGAGAAGGGTGGCATATAAATTAAATTAAATAAATAAATAAATCTAAGAGTCTACCACAAAGAAAAGGGGATCAACCTATTCTCCAAAGCACTTAGAAGCAGAACAAGAAGCAATAGATGGAAACTAATAAAGGAAAGAAACCAATATAAAAATAAGGTGAAATTTCCTGACAGTTGGAACAATTAATCAGTGAAATGGCTTGTCTTCAAAAGTTGTGGGTGCTCCATCATTGGAGATTTTTAAGAAGAGATTGGACAACCACTTGTCTGAAATAGTATAAGGTATCCTGCTTGAGCAGGAGATTGAACTAGAAGACCTCCAAGGACCCTTCCAACTCTCTTATTTTGTTAATACGTCTCTTAATCTTGTCTATGAACTACGTATCCTTTACTTTCTGGATTTAGCTTTACTTTCTGCAGAATGGTAATGTTTACAGAAATCTTCCCCAACCTTGGTTTCCAACCAGATGTGTGGACCAGTGGTGGGTTGCTCCTGGTCCAGGCCAGTTCACGCGAATAGGTAGCAGTGACACTGTGACATCACCGAACCGGTTCTACGCGACCGGGAGCTGGCCCCAAAACGTTTTTTTTACCAAAAAAAGCTTCTGCGCATGCACGGGAGTGCCTGTTTGGCAAAGCACGTCCACCTTTAGAACCGGTAGTAAAGGTAAGTAGAACCCACCCCTGGTGTGGACTTAACAGCCAGAGTTCTGACCATGCTAGTTTGGGAATGCTAGTAAACGATGTCCACACATCTGGAAGGGGCTGACTGGGGGAAAGCTAAACTACAGTATCCACGAATACTAGGGTACCCTACACAATGATTTGAATTACTACATGTCAGAAAAGCTAACAGTTTAATTTAGGGCTTGGAGAAAGGCTTTTCTTGCTAATTTGTAGCCAGAAACTACTACATGTCATCTGTTGATCTACTACTAGACCAAAACTACAATTTATCCACCCTTAATAATACCATGTGCATTTGCCTTTTTCTGCTAATGCACTGATCCTCATTCGACATCCCATTTAGTGTGTTGGGGCAGAGATTGAACAGACAGCCCTAATGCTCTGTCACATGAACAGAGCTGAGGATATATGTTTAATCTGACAGTGAGTTAAATCAGCTGCACTGCAGGTAAAGCAAAAAGAAGTGAAGTAACGTTCAAAGCCTCCACTGGAATGGTGTAAAATGCAAAACCTTGCTGAAAAGAAAGAGACAAGTGAGACCTTCCCCTTCGTGTCCCTGGGCTAGTTTCCAAGTTCTAACAGCAGCATTGTAAATGACTTCTTGTAGTTCCATTGTAGGACAGAATCTAATCAATAAATCATCTGTCATTTGTTGTTATTCTATCTGTCATTTGATTATTTTTCACTATCTATATTTATGGTGTTTAAGGGATTTTTTTTTTCTTCTTGTACCTTTTCCACCTCATTAGTTCTACATTAAAGTGTGGTTATTCTCAGGTCATAGTAATTGGGACAAAATCAAATTCCATCTGTTTCTGTCAAAAGAAGTAGAATGAGGTAATTCAACAGGAATTTTCATTTGTTTTATATTGTTTGCCTTCCGCAGCATCATGACCTCTTCTAATTGATGATGATGATGATGCATTAATAGTAATAAATATACAGTATGTTTAAGTTATGACTACATTATTTTTATCAGATCTTGTTAAATGGATCTTTTCAACCCACAATTCAATTATAACTAGCGTATAGCCTATTCTTATCAATAGGTAAACTGGCAAAGCCGTGCAAAAGAATCTACAGTATTGATTTATTTTCTCTCATTTAGATTTTTAGTTCTCTGAAACTTTCATATAAATATAAGTTAGAAAGTGGCAAAATGGATAAATCTAACATACACTACAAACTAGACATGTCTCATACGGAACATAAAGTTCAGTGGGTACAATGGTGATTTACACCATAATAAGTGTATTTAGAAGTTCAGGTTTAGGTATATTCCATAGAGTGTGCTTTGTTTCAACTTGGTTCAATTGAGGCAGCTATAAATGCTTGGGGGGGGGGGGAATAGGATAGTGTCCCAAAAAATCCAGTAATGGTTAAAAGCATTACATGCAATAAATCTATGTTTTACCAGTTTCTTTTCATTTTCAGTGAATCACTGTGAGTACTCTGTTGATTTGTGGGTTGATGTACACCTCCATATAGTTTATTTACCCTAGGAAGTGTTCAAACTTGAATGATTGAAAGCTGATTAGTAAAACTGTCAAGGCAGGACTGTAAGGCAGGCATTCAGGAGAACCACTCACTCAGCAGAATCCAAGATTATCAGATTAGCAGGTTTTTTAATCCCAAGAATGAACATCTGATAAGATCTTGAATTATAGAGTTTAAACCAGTGGTGGGCTGCTGCTGGTTTGGACCAATTCTGGCAAACCGGTAGTTCCAACGATCAGCTGCCTCTGCCCTATCCTGTCCTATATTTCTTTCTTTCTGGCTCAGCTGATTTGTGCAGCACAGCTGATTTCTGCACCTCCACTGTTCTACTCACTGGGGATGCCTTAGAAGGTAAGCAACTGAGCTTCAAATGGCTATATTTTGAACACTGCGCACAAGCACGTTAGGTGCACACAAAGTGCGCACTCACAGAACCAGCTGTTAAACCAGTTGCAGCCCACCACTGGTTTAAACTAATAGTAGTAGAACATTGATACTGAAACAGAAACTGTAGGGTATTTTGTTTGAATAACTCAAAAAAAGGGCAGTTAATAAATTATGTTTGCATGATTCACCGAACCACAAACTGGTTAAACATATTTTACCTTTGTAAAATACCTGTGTGCATGTAGATAGATAGATAGATAGATAGATAGATAGATAGATAGATAGATAATAGATAATACAGTAAATCTCTGAGTCCTATGCAACCAGAGTTAATTCAGTAAACAATGGGTGATTTATTAGAAATTCATGTTTTATATGAATTCTGTTGTCTTAGGGAAGATGGATATGATATCCTATGATATTTTAAGGTTTTTTTAAGTTTTAATATCCAGATTCTCCATCTATATTTAGGACTTTTTATTTTTTTAAGTGTCAAGCTCTAACTAGGACTTGGATGTTCATATTAGAGTATAGCAAGTCAAGAATAAATGTGAACAGAGTGGTAACACATGGAATACAGTATTTGCCAATGCCACTATTTTACTTATTTTCATAATTTATAAGCTAGATCAATTTTGAATAGCAAGTTATGGTAGTGGGTCATGAATAATTTCACCAAAACTATGTGATGGCATTTAAAAAAATAAATTAAAATTTATAGCATAGTGAAAGCAAAAAGAAAATATTCTTGTGAAGACACAGCTTTCTTTCTGTGTATCACAGTTCCAGAAAATTAGCATCTTCCAAGATTTTTTTCTTTTTTTCAATCAGACCTGCTTTCTGATTTGAATCGATTCTATGAACGTTCTCCTTTTTTGATGTTCTTGGGGTATTATATTCCAAGAGCTTGAGATGAAGGTAGATTCACACAGTGCTCTAAAACATAAGGGTTTTTTTGGGGGGGGGAGGGGGGTTTGGATGAGCATGTTGTGTGAAATCTGTCCATTGTGGCTTTCTCATCAAACAGTCCTTAAAATAATAGCTTGTGGCATCGTGTGATCTCGGCTAACCCCTCACATAGAGTGAGATAAAGGCCATATTTGCACAAAATGCTTAACCAAAAATCACATGTGGCTGTCTGCAGGGTGCTATTTTACTCCCCTACTTCTTGTCCTTTTAACTGAAGGATTGACAGCTTGTTCAAAATTTAGTCACTATTATAAGTGAAATTACAATTAAAAAATCACCCATAATGATATGGAATAAAAATGACATCATGGTCTCATTAGTGGCAATCTCTTGCTGAAGGTGTCACATGAATATGACCATGTTACCCACCCCCAAGTGCCCTTGAAATATGGAATGCACATATAATAAAATAACAATTCTAGAAGCTTTTTGCTCCCTTCAGTGAAACCTATTTAAGGCTTAATTTTAATTAGTATACAAGAAGTCTACCTTTGGTTGCTAAAGTCTTATTAAAAGATGCAAAATGAAAAAAACCATAACCATGTATAATAATGATAAAACAGCAAATAATATTCCCATTTTGCAGATAGCACTAGCAGCATTTGTTGGGCTGTGTACATTAAAATCAGCAAGATGGTAAGTGTGGTATTGCAAAATTTCAATCACAATGCCATACCCACTGGGTTTTTGATGTTGACATCTCCATGGACAACTAGGGATGATGCAACCAATTTAGAAGGTGTCAATAAATTAACAGCCCAATGCTCCAGGCAGCTTCTCCCTGCCAGATAGTCTCCAGAACTCGCAATTCCCAGAATTGTTTGCCAGATGACCTTTGGAATTTCAATCTCAGCTAACACATTGGAGAATGTCAACTAATGGAAAGCCTAACGAAAAAATTGAGTCTTGAAGTCATAGAACACATAATCTGTTTGTGGATTAAGAGAGAACCCAAGTGTATCTCCATAAAATGTTTATGAACTAGAAATTAAAGCAATTCAGTTCTTTTGCCTAGGCTTATAAGCACTTGAGTACAGAGTAGTTTACCTTGAATACAGCTAGGTTAACAACACAGGTTTTGAGAAGACATGTTAGAATCTGTGTGCTATTGGAAGAAGGGTTTTTTATGAATATATGAATATATTGTAATGAATTCCACTGGGTATAAATTCTTTATAGAGGCATTCACATTTATCTGAAGACAGTAAGTGTGATCTGTAATTTTCCTTCCAGCTTTAGGTTAACCTTCAGTGGTATTCAGGTCTCAGAATGGCTCTGACTTGCTGACTTCGTGACCCCCCCCCCCCAAAAAAAAAGTTTAACAAGTTTTGAATGGATCCTTTCACTATAATTTGTGATTGTCTCTGGCAAAAGGTAAACAATGAAGATAAAGTAGCAATTGTAGACTACAAAGTAAACAAGGAATTCCCAGGTGTGATGATGCAAGTTAAGAAAAAGTTTCCGGTGTGGTGTTTGTATATGAAAAGAAAATGGAATCAGAGAAAGTGATTGAATCAAGAGCTGTAGTAGCTTTATTTTATTGTTACCATCTCCTTTGGGTCACTTGGATCACTTATCAACAAAAATCACACTATTCATTGAATTTAAGGTTTGCTATCTTTACCTGTATCTAAGTCCTCTTAATCATGGCTTATTAGGATACTGATATGACTTCCTTCCTTCCTTCCTTCCTTCCTTCCTTCCTTCCTTCCTTCCTTCCTTCCTTCCTTCCTTCCTTCCTATAGGGCACTGCAAACCAGAAAAACTAGACACGACAGTTTTCCCCCGAATGCCATCACTCTGCTTAAGAACTAATTTCCACAACACTATCAAATAATTTACTAAGACTGTATTACTATTATTCTTCTCTTCCTTACGAGTATCTATATTTTCCCACTTATTACTATAACCATGTTGCTTGTATCTTTCAATTTAAACTGTTTTTATTTGTTTCCTAGTATGATTTGATAGCTTATTAGTAACCTTGACTATCACTAAGTGTTGTATCTTTTTGTTCTCAATGAATGTATTTTATTCTCCTTATGTACACTGAGAGCATAGGCACCTGACACAAATTCCTTATGTGTCCAATCACACTTTTCCAATAAAGAATTCTACTCTACTCTACTCTACTCTACTCTACTCTACTCTACTCTACTCTACTCTATTTTCTTCTTGACTTAGGAGCCCCAGTTGTGCTTGTAAGTCAAGGACTATCTGTACATGGATAAATAATATGCCAAATTAGATTATGGATTTAACCCTTTGCGGTGTTTGCTAATTGTGCTGAACCACCAATAAAGGAAAGGATCTGTGTTTGAATGATACCCTAACCCACCAAAGATTGATGGCAAAATTAGTAAATGGTAGGAATGCAGCTCCGAATTCATTAACCAATGGATTTCGGCAGGCCTCAATTTATGACCACAATTCAGCCCAGAATTTATGTTGCTAAGCGAGACAGCTGTTAAATGAGTTTCGCCCTACTTTACGACCTTCCTTGCCAGAGTTGTTAAGAGAATCCCAACCGTCATTAAGTTAGTCACACCGTTTTTAAACAAATCGGGCTTCTCCGTTGACTTTGCTCATCGGAAGGTTGCAAAAGGGGATCACGTGACTGCAGGGACACTGTCATAAATATGGACTGAATTTTGGACACATCATTGCAAGGATGCTGGAACAGTTGTAAAATGTTACATCCCTTTCATGTAAAGCGGTCATAAGCCACTGTTTTCAGCGCCGTTGTAACTTTGAATAATCACTAAACAAACTGTTGTAAGTCAAGGATTACCTGCACTTAATTTGTATGCAATTCATTCCCAGAGACTCGGAGTAGCTAAGAGCAAATAATATATCTCAGCAAAACCCCACCGCCCAACTCAATCCTGAGCTTCAAAAATAAGAAATAAACTCCATTTGCAAAAATAATAAGTGCGCAACATTATTCACTATTATTCACATTATTCATTATTCACTCCCGTTGTGGGTGTTGTGTACAATCTGCCAAAGCTACTGGACAAAAATGACTTACAAATGTCCTAGAATTGTACACAGATGCTTTCTCGGTGGGAGTCCGACGAGAGAAATTACAGTTTAAAGAAATATTAATTGTGTTGAAAAATATCGCAACGGGGAAAAGTTTTCCAGTAAATACGATAAATGGCTTTTGTCAACATTGTGCGTTTGCTGTAGAGTCACAAAATCTGCACAGCGGCACAAGCACAGCTAGTCTTCCACTTACGACTGTTCGATCAGTGACCAAAGATACAGCACCATTAAAAAAAAGGCGCCTTTGACCCTTTTTCACCCTTACAACCGTTGCATCTTCCCCTTGGTCACATGATCAAAATTCAGCCACTTGACAACTGACTCATACTTACGACGGTCACAGAGTCCCAAGACCACGTGATCTTCTGAAAAGCAAATTCAATATTCACTTAACAACCATATGACTAAATTATCAACTGCAGTGATTCACTTAACAACGGTGGCATGATGAAAGGTTGCAAAATGGTGCAAAACTCAATATAAGTCTCATTTAGCAAACAGAAATTTGGGGCTCAGTTGCAGTTGCAAGTCAAGGACTGCCTGTATTCCAATCAACTTGTGGAAAACTTACCATGGCTTCTTAATTTTCACTTTTTTAAAAAATAAAAAGAAGGTTGAGGTTTTGATTCCAGACTGGCCTCCATATTGACTTTTTTGACCTCCTCCCAGGTAAAAACCTTCTGGAGCAGAAATAAAGACCCTAATTTGATTCATGTATGTGTAAACTGAAATTAAATGCAGCTAAAATGATTGCTATGCAATTTGATGTAATTAGCAGAAGAGAAGAATACTGTAATCCAATCCAGCAGTAATTATCAATATTCAGTGTCAGTAATTAAACAAATCGTGTTTCCTTTAAATCAAATTAATAGTATTTCTTCCCAATGTGATGCACATAGGGGAAAAAAAGAAAAAAAAACAGGCAGTGTTGACTATAGGCTTCAGGGGGCTCTCTTGACCTTTTGACCCCATATCTGAGGACCTTCTTGGTGGGTCACCAAGGCTGTCTCACATCTCTTGACTTTCAGGACCACAATTGAGAAAAGGACCTTCTCCGTTTCCCTCAAGCCCTGAAAGATTGTTCCCTGACATGGGTGGACTCCAACACCCAGAATCCTCCAGATAGCATGCTTTAAGACGGGTGGACTCCAATTCCCACAATCCTCTGTCTAACATGCTTTAGGATGAGAGGACTTCAATTTCCCCAGAATCCTTCAGCCAGAATTGGTGGCTCTGTCATAGAATAGAATAGAATAGAATAGAATAGAATAGAATGGAATGGAATGGAATGGAATGGAATGGAATGGAATAGAAT
>JANHFM010006805.1:158603-171166 GCA_032468115.1 Grayia smithii
TGACTAAATGCCAAAGGCACACGGAACACTGTTACCTTCCCACCAAAGGTGGTCCCTATTTTTCTACTTGCATTTTTCACGTGCTTTCAAACTGCTAGGTTGGCAGAAGCTGGGACAAGTAACGGGAGCTCACCCCATTACACAGCACTAGGGATTTGAACCACTGAACTGCCAAACTTTTGATTAACAAGGTCAGCATCTTAACCACTGAGCCACCATATCCCTCACATTGTTACACATATATATTTCCCCTTATCATTTTAAAAATGCTGAATTATCATTTTCCCATTTTGAAGTTCCCTTGACATGCATTTCCTTGTATGTGTGTTGCTCATCTAGTGGAGAGTCTGTATTTGTCACAGGTTTTTTTCCTTTTCCCTACACAATAAAGTATGTCATGGGAAGAGCCACTAGGATAAGGTGGGGAAAAGTTTCTCAGTTTTAAGAAAAAAATACCTAAATGTATACTAGAAGGAAATAATATCCCTTTCTCTTAGTTATCCAGGAAATTATCTTGTAGCTATTGAACAGTAAGAAACAATTACTTGAATGTAAGGTTGATGGAGGGAGCCAGATATCTCTTAATTGTTACATTTTTTTCTAAGAGCAAGGGATAGGTAAATGCTATAGCTCTCTAGTGCTCAAAGGAAGAGAAATTTGGCAGAGTTTAGCTAAAGCGGAAAGAAACATGGAGCTTGATTGACAAGCTCTTTACCGTGTCGCCATTTTGACTGGCTTTTTACAAGGGATGGATGACAAAAAGCTCCAGGGCTTATAAACATGCAACTGCATGACTCTTGTCTGACAAAGGCAGTTAAGAAGAGGCCCAGAAATTGAACCTGGTGCCTAGCAAACCCATTTATAGTTGGGTTTATAGTGCACGGTAAATCCACTTAGCTATCATTCCCATATCTGTTTGGAAATGTAAGGAGAAAAATGTATTAAGTTGTGAAGCCTTGTCAGAGAATATGATGAGCCCATCAGGAGAAGCTGCATACCTGCTCTTAAGATCCTGGGTATGTAGAAATGGTGTCTTTCACTAAAAAATATTGGGCAAAGTTTTTCTGGGGAAAAACCATTTATGATGCCACAGGAGATACTGAGTTCCTGGAGTCTTCATCTGTACCCAGAGCCAATATAGCATAACTGTTCCCCCTTTTTGGAGATCATCTCCCTAGCACGGAGTTCTTGGAAGGTCATGGTGTTTAATAGAAAACCTCTGCCCACAGACTGCTCATAATTATTTAAAAATAATTGTTGGTTAAAGGTATACATAGCTGAAGTAGAATTCTAGGAATATTCCAGTTCATTTCACTTTAGGCAAGTACTCCAAGCAGAAAGAATCAATAATAAATATAATATTGTAGCTTTGAATGATTGGAAATTCAAGAAACTATTATTAGATTATGCCTATTGGTTGTACTGTATTGTGTAAAGGCATTTCCCACCCCAGTAAATGCTGAGTTCTGGAGGTAAATAAAAGGTTAGTGGAGTTTTTTTTGTTCAAACTATTAATCAAACAGTTGCAAATTTCTTTCCAAAGTATTTGAATTGAGTGTAGTTTGCTTATTGAAAAGCTAGATTGTATAGCAGTAAAATACTATTTGTATTTTATTTTGATAAAATATATATATATAAATTGAAAATTCAGTAGGTATAATGTTCTGCTAAATACAATCCTGTTCTATTAAATGGATAAAATGCTGTACTTTAGCTTCATGATAAAAACCAAGTGAAGAATAAGTAGAGTAAGCAGTTAGATATTATGGGTGTACAGATCAGACATGTCTTCTGTGACCACTGATTTAAATTGTCTGATTGATTTAATTCAATTTCTGATCAGTAATATTCCTTAAATTAACACAATTGTGATTTCTGAATTGATCTGTAAAATGGAACCAGTTTGGGATGTTAATTTGACTTGGAAGAAAGCCTGCCTGAGCATGTGCAAAAAAGTCCCTAGATCATCAGATCAATTCAGAGGCTAGTAATTTGGTTCCATTGTTTGATCAGAGCTGATGATTCAAGTAAGAAGGTTGATTTGATTTAGTGATTCAATCACTGGTGCTTTTAAAATGAATTTTATAGTAGTACCCCTTACCATATAATCTCTGAAAGCATAGTTCTCTTCTGAATCCACCTATTTCCATCTTTGTTTTAAAGGTCAGATAAAAATATCAATTCACAACTAATTGACTAGATTTCACTCTATTGTACAATCTATAGAAAAATAACTGTGCTACATATATTTGCACTTCGGTTTCTGTTACTATAAAAAAAAATCACTTTTTCTTTCAATCTCATCTACAAATATACTCAGCCACGCACCCATACCCACACACAAACAACTTTGAACAGTGATGTTTAATATACAAGACAGCAGATTTTATAGCATAGAACTGAGAAAGAACTATTAAATCAAAGCATTAAAATACCTTGCTATAATAGATTAATTTTTCTGCACTTGCAAATAACACAAAAAGTGGTAACAAAGATGCATAATGGAGCAGCTATTACACTGATAGCATATTTAATAGAGGAATGGTTTTAAAAATATTTTTCAGGAGCCAAACAAGAAGACCATAGCATTTTGAAACAAAATTACCTATTAATTTCAATGGAAAAGAGTGGTTATTTAAAAAAAAAATGGATTTAAACATGTTTAGTCAAATTTGGAAACAGGAGCAGAGTTTTTAAACGTATGGCCATCCGATTAAACATGAAAAAAATCCTGTTGAACTGGTTTTTTCAATTGTTCTCTGCTATGGTAGAGGCTGCAGGAATAGCTACAGGGATGATGTAGCTGCATGCTTTTTATGTTATCTAATCCTGTGCGCAGAAGGTGCCACCCACAGCAACTGCAGTTTTGTTTTTCTTGTGGGAGTCAAGAGCTGACTATATTTAATAGTATGAATTCTTTAAGCAATATGTTAAGAAAATGCTGAAGTGCTCTGAATACCAGTATGTATATCCACCAGCAGTGCAATCTTCATTCTTATCTAGAGGAACAGTTGATTCTCAACAAGGATTTAGAACAGAAGGAAATGTTCAGTTCTTGGGAATAGAATAGAATAGAATTCTTTATTGGCCAAGTGTGATTGGACACACAAGGAATTTGTCTTGGTGCATACTCTCTCGGTGTACATAAAAGAAAAGATATAACAATCTGGATCTTAATTTGGAGCATATTATGCATATTAATTGCCATGGGATTCTTTTCAGAAACAAAATTGCCTATAATGCAGTTGTTTTCAGTAGTTTATTAAATATACTCCTGTTTTGACTTGGAGTGTCCATCATTCCTAACCACTGACTGTGTTGGGAGTTGTAATCTAAAATGTTTGGAAGAAACCCGTTTGACTACTCAGAATTACTACTATACAGACTATTGTGATTCTTGAAAACAAAACCAATATAAATTTGTGTATGATATTCCCGGACATCTGCCCTGAAAATCATTCTAGAAATTACATCTAACATAAGGCTGAATGCAATAAGTCTCTAGTCTACTCACTCTTACAATTTTCATTCTCTTGTTTAAATTCTGAACCCAACAGAGTTACAGTTTGTTATTAGACTATATAAAATGGGGGGGAATGTTGCAAGACTATTTTTCTCTGAAGATTATTGTCTTGAAAACTTCACTTTTCATTTTATATTTCTTTCACATTCATTTGTTTCAATTAGCATGTTATCCTCCCTTCGTCGGTCTTCTGGAATAAAAACTCAGTAGCTGCTTCTTTGGGAAATTTCCCAGAAAGTCTTAAATATTGTTGGGAGGGGAAGGAAAAAGAAAAATGCCAAAGGTGGGGGGGGGGCAATAATTGGTTGGCTTCTATTTCCTTTCATGGAATACTGTAGAACATATGGGGGGAGGAATAGGGTACTCACCCCATTTTTATTTATTTTTGAGAATGTCTATCCCTTCCACTTTCTATTTGCCCCCTCCAATATTCTATTTTTAGTGAACAAGTATGGATATAATGGCACTCTATCATCTTCTTAGCAAGTGTTTTGAATGTGAATTAACTTCTGCAGTTCTTATTTAGTTTGATTTTTGACAAATCCCCAAAGAAATATATAGTTCTAACATTAGTAGGTGGCTTAAAATAGTATGTCAGACCTCATCTATAATAATAATACATAAATAAATAAAATGAATCATGGTTTCATGCTACAAATATATTTCATGGTATATTGAGGTACAGATATATTTTTTTATTCAGACATCTGTTGAACATAACAGAGTAAGGTATTTTAATACAGTTTCTAGAAAACAGATGTATTAGTATCTAAGGTTGATGAGGATCTGTGAATGAGCCTTGATTTAATCAACTGGAGATTTGAGATTCAAATGGATACAAGATTTGTTCCAACGGGAATATGATTCACTTTAAGGTACTTCATCAAAATTTAATTCAAAAAGATTCAGCCATAGATTCCAATGGGAAAATGTCAAAAAACCTTCATTTTGTGGCACCATGGGAAAAAATAGGAATACTATTTTTACTGAGCTGTTTAGTGACCTTTAACTATGTTGAAGTTCATATGGGTATCTCAAGATTTTTATCGGTATATATTTTTCACATGCCTCCCATACTTATTTTAGGCTGAGATAATATTATAGATGAAAAGGTGACAGCATATTGGCCATCAGAATCTTTAGTAAAATCTTTTAGGCTTGAGCTGTATAACTTTCCCTTATAGAGAGTGAGCTTAGAACAAAGAGGTGGAAGTGCAGAGTTCCCAAGGTACTTAATATTGACCCCCAAGTCTTGGTAGGTCAATATTTATTATTCATAGCATTATAAAACTAGTATTTATTAGATTATTTTCATATAGTAAATGTTTGAGGGTCAATGAACAATCTGAAACTTTAGTGAGCTAAAGAGCTTGGAAACCCGTGGTCTAAGGCTAGAGCAAAAACAAAAATTGATCTGAAATAATTTAGTTTTAATTGAAATCTATTTGAACTGCATGTGTGATTATTCTCCATATTTTAAAGATGTTTTCCTTTTTTTTATAGTATTGAAAAGTAACATTCAGGACATTTTTAGAGGCAGTCTGGGAAACGCCTGAAAAATTTGAGGATATTTGTAGACATATAGCATTAATTTAATGCTTCCAATTCTATTGAGAAATAAAATGCCCAAGTTGAAATGACCTTTTACCTGACAACATCTTATAAACATAATAAGGATTCTGGTATGCAATTCTTATGCTTTGTTCTGCCATAATAGACCAATCTTGGATTTTACCACAAAATATGTATAATAAGAGTTTTTGAGACATTCAGATCCTTTTATATTATTACATAGCTATATTGTTTGAGACCGCAGAATATAGTTTCCAAATAAATACATTTTTCTTTCCTTTCCCAGATATAGTTACTGAGACATGAGTGTTGTAGTAATTTCCAAATCCTTTCATCAGATGGATTTAGCCCTGTGTGGGTGGTGCAAAAAATGTACTTGAGCCATTTGTTACACTAAGTTAGGCGTGTGCTATTCTATCTTGTGAGAAATGTAGCATGTGGAGGAACAAAGGCATCTCATTCATCAAATTGTATCATGGTGTCACTAATTCTATTTTTGAGTTATGAATTGTGGGTGAATTTATGAAAGATGCTGGTAGAAGAATCCATCTGTCCATATGACAAGACGTTAAGAACTTCTAGTACAGTACAACAGACATAAAGGCTATTTGACATGAAGATTAATTGCTTCAAAATATTTAAAGAAGATTTAAGTTTTTAACATGAGAATTTCATCCACTACTTTTGATTTGGTATAAACAACTACATGTTGCTATTTATTAAAACTTCAAAATAGTGTTAGTGTTGCCTTAAGAAAGTGTTCTAAAAAGCATTGACGGGGAAACTGTAGTTATATCTCCAGTTTTTTTAAAGATAACAAGTCAGAAATTATAAAGTGAAAAGAAGCTCATAGATAAGCTTGATTAAGTTAATGGCTAAACTCATTGTCTACATGATTGCTCTGCATTATTAGAAAATTGTTTACTTCTCTTATTGTAGACAACTTAGCCTGCTGTATTAGGTAGAACCAAGCTTTTATGCTGAGAATAATACTGGCTCTAAGCAGAATTTAGAAAATGCATTTCTTGGAGTCCCATGCTGTGTCTAGAAATTGTTTCTTACCATCTTTTGTCCAATATGTCAGCTTATTTGAATGATACAAGAATCTATTTCTCTGCATCACATTTTGTATAGAACAAAAGCTGTGGTTTTTCTTTCAAGTACATTTATAAAGACCATAGTAGTACTAGAAAATTCAGTTCAGAGGATTTAAATGTTTTTTTTAAGATGTATGTATCATTGCTATGGTTTGTCCACTGTAGGTTGACAAGAACGTCTTTAAAAAATACCAATAAATCAGATATGATTTCAGTTTCTGAAGGTCTATTAATTACTTTTGAATAAGATTCAAAGATTCAAGAATTTTGCATGTGCAAACCAGATATTATACCTAGATACATCAGATAATGTAGTGATATATCCAGATATAATGCTTTGTGGGGAAAATTAAAGATATTTGGAGACATCCCCATCCAGTATGCAAAATAGGAACACATCCTTTTTTGTATATTGAATGTAAAAATCATTCATAGCTACAGTGTTTTCTGTGACGTGACATATTCCTTGACATCCTTATTTTATTTTTTGCTGTTCTTCCTTAAGACTGCAGATGTGGCCTATGGGCCATAAAATGTCCAGATCTGCTTAAGACCCAGCCTTAATTCTTAACAATGATTATGATTATTACATTCTAAGCCTTGCCTTATTTATGTTGCAAACCCATTAAATTATCACTAGATGTCATATAGAAAGCTCTAATTCTTTGTGATCACTATTATAGGTAGTCCTTGACTTACAATCACAAATGGAACCATAATTTATGTGGCTAAGTAAGTCAGTTGTTAAGTGAATCATGCAATTGTTAAGCAAATCCAGCTCTCCCCCCCCCCTCCCCGTTGATTTATCTTGTTGGGAGCTGGCTGAGCTCTTCAATGGAGATCACATAATCCTATGACACTGCAGCTGTCAAACCAATGCTGGTTGCTAAAATGCAAATTTTGATCACCCTAACCATATGCTGCAATAGTCATAAGTATAAGGACTTATGTCCTTACATAAGTGTAAGTTTTTAGTCAATTTTTTTTCAGTAATGTTGTAACTTCAAATGGTTATTTACCAAATGATTGTAAATTAAGGACCATCTGTAATCCAGATTCACAGTGCCAGCTTTAGAATGAATTTTTGTTAGTCCTGGTACTGGTAATATATTCTAAAATGTTGTGTATATGTGTTTAAAGGAATCTGTGTATCAAACTGAGATTCCAGGAGTTCCCATCTGGAACTACATTGTTTCCATTCCCATTCTCCATTCCCATTTAATATCTATTGGTTACATGAACAAAACTGTCCCTTCAAAAAATAAGTATTTAAGTACTGTATTTTTTGGACTATAAGACGCTCCAGACTATAAGATGCACCTAGCTTTTGGGGAGGAAAACAAGAAAAAAATCTCCCTCTGCCTTCTGCAATTTGCCTCCTTGCAGCAAACAGGGATCGCTGCCGCCTATCCCTGCTGCCTGGAATGGGCCGAAAATGGGATGCGCGGAGGCCAAAATGGGGCACGTGGAGGTGATGATAGGCAGCAGTGGAGATGGGCCCCACAGCCTGGAACAGCTGATCAGCGGTATTCTGGGAGGCAAATCTAACCACCAATCAGCTGCTCATGCTAAATCAGGTTGTGGTGAAGCTTACTAGACTTTTTGCTGCTTGCTGCAAGGAGGCAAATTGCTGGGAGGCAGAGGCCGAATGGTGGGGGCCTTGGGTGGCTGGGGCTTCAGCAATATTTGCTCTATAAGATGCACAGACATTTCCACCCGCTTTTTTTGGGGGGGGGGAAGTACGTCTTACATTTTTCAGTCTTACAGTCTGAAAAATACGGTAGGTGCTGTTGCTATGCTGCTTCAGTTTCTTAATTTAATGATCTTGTGATTGAGTATACTTGACCATTTCTTCAAAGATACAGTGATCAATTAATGCATAAGTGAACATATGTAATGTGGACAAAGTTATTCTTTATAGCTGCTGAATTGAATTGATTTTTGCCCTGAGCCATATGGAGTTTATAACAAGCTCTGATATTTGAATTAGATTGAGGCATTTCCCCTTCACTTTAGAATTCCTTAAAATGATGCAAAAATTGTAGACTGAATGGTGTGTCCAGAGGATATAGAGTGCCTCACTAGATATAATTACGATCCTTTTAGTCTTGAAGTGGTTGTAAGAGGATTTGTGATTGCAGTCTACATCTTGGAATATCTTCTAATTATCAAGAGCTAGGAGTACTTTGAGATGGACAATCAGGCATTCATAAGTGGTCATCCATTGTCCATTGCAAACTTTGGAGGAGCCTATAATGAGCAATCATATATTTAAAAAATCAGCCAAGCAAAGTTTACTCAAAATGCTAAATCATAATGTGGCTTATCTGATTCAGGTTTAGAATGTATAAAACTAGCAATTTTTGGTTTGTGAACCATGAATTGTGGCTTATGTTGTAGTTACCTAGTTTGGAATTATTCAATCACCACTTTATGTAAGTTGTCATAGCCTTCCTAATGAAATGATGTAATGCCAATGTGGATTATTTAGTGGAGTAGACCTTGGTTCTGTTAAAATGTATAACATTTTACCATTAGTCGGGCAAATTGGATGACACCTTGGTTGAAATAAAAATATATACTTGGTTTTTATAAATGCTATTACAATCACTGGTGATAAGAAACTAGAATCATCATAAATTTGTTTCTCTTGTAATGTGCTTGTTATTTGTCATGTGTTATTCTGGTATAAAAAAAAACCCACATTGTTAAACTGAGGTGGACAAAATACATACATTCTAATAATTTTAATGCTAACTTTGTAAAAGCGTCTCTTATCCTTTTGGGTTTGTGAACATAATCCTTACCTTACGCATTTGGAAGATTGGCTTGTTGATTTACAAGCAATTTATTTTAAGTAACAGTGATTGAGAAAGGCAGGCTTTAAGTATTGACTTTAAATATTCAGGATTTTTTGTTTATTTTATATAAAATGAGAGTGATGGAATATAGGCCACGTGATCTCATCAAATAGCAAAGCAGGAGACTTGTAGAAAGAAGCTGTGGATTACTTTCCATTCAGCTTCGTGCCTCACTTCATCAGGCACACGGATCTGCTCTAGGAACTCATTATGAATGCATCTGGCTCTCTCTTCTTGAAATGAGTTGTAACAGTTAGGATGGTCTATAAATTAAATTAGATGAATACATAAATAAACATCACTCTAGCAATTTATCTGGTTTTCTTAAGCCAGAACCTTCCTGAATATATTGATAACTGAGGAATGTAGCATTGTATACAGTTTGGATAGACAGGGCCACTGTGATTGATAAGGACTCAGCCTTCCTGTCTACACCCTTTGGGCTATGACTCCTTTCTGTATGGGTACATAGTCCAACTCCCTTTGCTACCTCTCCTCTTGCTGGAGGAAGGAAATACCTTGCTATAGCTCCTCACTGTTTAAACCTTGGTAATTTTAAGACTTGTGGACTTTCCCAGCATGCTGGCTGGGAAATTCTGTGAGTTGAAGTTCACAAGTTTTAAAGCGGACTAGGTTGGACATCTATGGTGTATACTGATTATGACAGAGAAGGGGATCTCAAAGCCTGAACAATATATCCACAATCTGATCATGATAATAATGATGGTGATGAATGCAAAAGCATCTAGCTTATTTAAAAATAAAGATTATTAGACGGGGGGAGCATTATTTTAATTTGTATAGTCAGATGCCCAAACATTTACAGTTGGTAGAAATAAACATTTTTCACTGGTGAATATTCAAGCAGCATTTCAAGCATCAGTCTCCTTCTTCTGTTTGAAGGAACTGTATACAGTTCTGATCATGGGATCTGGTTTCAGCTAGTTTAAGTGTAACTTGTGAATCCTTTTTGCAGCCCAGACATACCAGTAGCAGCCGCCCTACCTGAGATGTTTAAAAATGCCATTAAAGTAGCAAACAGATCAAACCAATTTATCTTTTAGTGTAGATACTGGCCATGGTACAAAAGAACATCTCATTCCAGGTTTACATGCCAGCTTACATAAGAAGCTAGTTGACCATAATTGAATTGATGAATAATAAATCCAATTATATTCACAGTTCAGCTAAACTCAGTTTTAGATTCCAGCTGTTCCATAAGAGACTCAAAGAAGTTAATTAATTTCCAATCAGCTATTGTAGGTCTATGTTCTTTTTGATTATCTTATTCTTATTTTGTTCATTTACATATTATGGCCATTCTAGGAAATTTGAGTAGTCTTTTCCCTTTTGTGCTTTTGAAAAAAATGTAGTTCATTATGCTAATGTGTTGTGAGTAACAAAATGATTTGATTACAGGAACTTACCTCTAGGAATGTCTGTAGGCCTGCTAGGACAGGGGTCCCCAAAGTATCATAAGAAAGCAGAATATTCTGAATATTCATATTACATAAAGATGTTATTAGGAACAGAGAACTTAATTTCATGTATAGCTGGAGTTAGGTCTAAGATGACAACACAGCCAGAGTAACCAGAAATTTATTTTATACTCAAATGACTTGATTATCAAGTGACTTGGCTGCTTACTAAGTAGTTAATTCTGTCTGTGCAAAGTTTAAAGTGTGATGGTTTGTAAGAGGTCATTAAAAGACAATATATAAATGGTGAACCAAACCTGATCTATTGTAAGGTATGGTACTTCCTTATAATATTGTTAGGCAACCTGTGGCCATTGAAGAACATGAAGCAATCATCAACATTCTAAAAAGACCAAAATACCAAAGGGGTAAATGGTAGTAGTTTTTTGGAAGACAACTTTCCTCCAGTGTGGCCACCAAAATCTTCCTTAGCATTCTTCAATGTTTTTGCTATATCCCACATATTGTAGATAAATGGAAAGCTCTAATCTCATGTTAATTTCCAAGAATACTTTTGAGACTCAGAGATATCCTTAGCTGGATATTCTTAGCATACTCTAAAAAGTGCCAGGAGAAAAGATGATAAAGGTTCTGGAGGCTAAATTGTATGGTGAATGGCTAAGGAAACTAAGTGTAATCTATCGGAGAGAAGGATTGAGTGGACATGATAACTGTCTTGCAGTACTTGAGGAGCTGTCATAGAGAAGATGGGATTGACTTATTCTCCAATGCACCAGGACAATAAGTAATGGGTGGAAGCTTGTGAAGGAGAGATCCAACCTAGAAGGAATTTTTTTTCCTGATGTTAAGAACAATTAATCAATGGAATAGATTGCTTCCCAGAGTTGTGGGTGTTCTATCACTGGAGGTTTTCAAAAACAGACTGATCAACCATTTGACAAGAATTGTATAGGGTCTCCTGCCTTATTGAGCATAGGGTAGGATTAGAAGAACTCTGAGGTCCCTTTCAGTATTATGATTTTATGCTCTGTGTTTGGTATTCTAATAACAATAACTGGTAATTATAGCTAACTGCTATTTGTTTAAATTTATCCACCTTTCCATGTTTTATGATATGCTATAGCTAGCTGGCAGCAATCTTGTAAAAGGGAATAGATCCATCTGTTGTGGCCATTTTGTGAAAGAATACAAGATATGCCCTTGAAATTTTAAATAGATACACTGGCTGCAAAAAGATAGAACATTCCTACCGTGTTCTATGTGTAACATTATTGTTTCTTATTTAATGTAGTTTCAAATTGGAAACAACATGAAGTAGGGAACTATGTTGATTCTACAATTAATTTGTTCTTCTCCTTTTGAATACCTGGATCATTCTTCAGTTATCTTCCATTTTAAAAGTTCAATTAACTTTGCATTGGTTCTCCAAAAAGATTTAGCTTTTGCTATTCTGATCTTTAAACCATATAGATGTGTTTCTGGCATCTGTTGCATACTTCATATAAGTTCTGCAAAAGAATATTTGAAAGAATATTTGTTCATCCTGCATGGAAGACGTAATTAAATGCTAGGATGATTCTTTGTGGCAACAATTCTTAATGTCATTGCATACATTCTTACTGTGAAGGGATCAAAGCTCTTTTATAATAATGTATGGTCAGGCTAGCATTTAATAGTTATTAATAGGTGTTGAAGAAATTAAGGGTCAAGCTACTACCTGATTCACAGATCTATAAGTGCTGTTGGTTCTCTGATAAATCTATTCTTATATTGATCAGTAGCTCACTTGTATTAATTTTAAGGCAATCAGATGAACATGTTTTCCTTTTAAGGTTTTTTTATAGTTTTGAGTGTAGGTTAAGGTTTTTGAAGCCACAGAGTAGATAAACTATACTAACAATGGGCATATTTGGATTACCGTATATTCCGGCGTATAAGACGACTGGGTGTATAAGACGGCCCCCAACTTTTCCAGTTAAAATAAAGAGTTTGGTATATACTCACCGTATAAGACTACCCCCTTCCAAAGCATCCCATCCTGCAATCCCCAAGGTTCTCCGGCATGCCAGGT
>JANHFM010006805.1:179143-191017 GCA_032468115.1 Grayia smithii
GTTGAATAAACTGGACTTTGAAACATGAATGGTGAGATGTTTTTATTCAACGAAAGCTGAACTGGAACCCTGACACCTAACAAACAAACAAACAAACAAACAAACAATAAATAAATAAATAAATAAATAAATAAATAAATAAATAAGAATTCTTAAGTGTATATATACTGAGTGCTTTTATTCTAATAAATTTGTTCTAATACAGTCTAAGACTGTAATAATATATTGATTGATTGATTTATCTAAAGTGAGCTAGTTTGGTTTAGTGGTTAAGGTGCCAGGCTAGAAACCAGGAGAGCTTTCTTGCCTTAGGTACAAATAGAGCTGGGTGACCTTGAGCCAGTAATTCTCTCTTTCCCTTAGGAGGAAGAAGGCAATGGCAACAACTCCTGAAATCTTGCCAAGAAAAGTGAGTCAGGGACTTGTCCAGGCATTTGCCAGGAGTCAATGCTGACTCAATCGTACTCACTCACTCACACACACACACACACACACACACACACACACACATAAAGTCTAGAAGAAAAAATATATCTGTGTCATATGAATATCATAATTCAACAAAACCTGAAAGCAGGCTTGAAATATCTCCTCCCTTTAAGAAAAACAGCCATTGAATGACACATCAGCGATACCTTGCTTTCTATTAGAAAGGAATTGTATTTGAACACTGACAGCCAATTAGCTTGGTAGCATTAAGCATAGCCTCATTTTCATGTCTCTTTTGGGACATCTTAGAAATGCATTTCAAAGTTTTATAGCTTTCTCAGTTAAATTATCTAGAGGACTGTCTGATTATAATTTTTGGAGGCATTTGTAAAAGAGTAACACCTGCATGGCTTCTAAATTTGTACTTCCATGCCGACGACTGGTCGTAATTACCATTCTGAGTCATTCTCATTTTGCTCATTGCAGCTTCCTAGTAGAATTTAATTAAAATTCGGTGTCCTAATCTGGCAACGATCTAGTGTTAAGAGCCAAACTCTTGCCTTTGCTCATGCTCTTTGGAAGATGTAGCCCTCTCTTCTGATATGAAAACTTTCTAATTCATATTCTTAACTGTTTAAGTGCAGATGCAACATTTTAATCAGTTTTTACTTACAATATGCTGAATATAAATTTATCTTCACTACAAGTTGCATTTCTTTAAACTTGTGAATTTAGATGTAATGAAAAGAGGCCATTTAAGTAAAGATTTGGAGACTTCAGTTTTTTCTGTTGTCTGCACTTAACTCTTAGCAAAAGCTGCATCATACTTATAACATAATAGGGTATTGGGGTATGAGAGAGAGGCTGGACAGAACAGGAAGTATGCTATCCCAATTTTCTGTGGTCAAGGCAAATTATATGACGAACAAGGGAGTTTTCGTTATTTACTCTTATGTACACATCTGAAGCAGGAGCCAAGAATGTGTTTCTTTGTGTCGCAATATCAACTCTGTTCCTTCAATAGTTCTGTGACTAACACAAATACAAAACTGAGCTTTTATCATGACCACACAATCAGTCTTTTATTGTTTTGACAGTACTGTGGTTAGGAATAGACATGTAGGAGGACTGGCAAAGCTAGAGAGGGGGTGAAAAGAGGGATCAGCCTAGAATCATATATGTAGACACAACTATCAGTAAAGAATGATGTTTGTAGGTAAGGGTTGAAATGAGGGGTCCTTGGTCCACTCTGAGTTTGCTGGTTTTCTTGCAGATATTTCATTACCCAATTTGGTAACAACATCAGTGCTTGGACATTACTTAGTTGAGGCAATGAAACATCGCAAGGAAATAAGCAAGCTCAGAGAGGACCAAGGACTCCCCAGACAAAACTGTGTGCTACACCCCTTGACTGCTGTTGACCTTTACCTGAGTCTAACCAGATGTTGACCATTAATTGAAAGGATTCTTATGCATAGGCTTTTAGTAATAAATCAGTTAAATTGAACAGTCTTGTGTGGACCTAGTCTCTTGTGCCTGACAAGATGCACTAGTTACACTATTTTAGAAAAATTACATTTATTGAAAAATTGGCAAGTGTGTTGGCTGTTTTGGCCAGCTAAGTAACATCATCTACCTGATCTTGACTGATCAAATCTAATTAAGATTGAGTCTGGTTAGGACTGAACTTTCAGAAAATACCAAACTGTGAAATTAAAAGATCATATGTGAAGAAGTGCAAAACCACTTTCTAAATATTGCCAGGAAAATGAAATGAGTGTGTATTAAGTGGAACTTAATTTGAAGGAAACTTTAAAAGAAAAACTGAATTATTTTATACTATTCTATACTATTCTATATTGAATGCAAATATTGATATGCTTTTTTATGAAAAAAGATATCAGAGCTTGGGCCAGCATTCTCTTTCATATTTTTAATACAAATATAAGCTAAATATCCACTGAGTTTGCAGCAGAGTTCTCAACAAGTAGAGTTTCTCTTCTGTAATTCCTCCAGGAGCTGATTGTATTCCTGTTCACCAACAGACCACATTTTACTCATCCTTATTTCCTAGATTTTTTTTCACCAGTACTGTATGCATGTTCAGAATTCATTGTGTTCATTCAATAAATAAAGAACCAAGCTGTTCAACATTAGTCACCCTTGGTTTTCTACAGTGAGGCATGCCCCATCCCCATTGGGTGCAAGATAATGAGAGGTGAGCAGTATCAAAAGGTTAGTGCTATATCAACCAAAACTGTTATGCTTTTAAGCACAAATTCTCTGCAGGTAAAGAATTTATTGGAGCTTCTAGTCAAAGCAGGTACTTTTGTTTTTTTTATATTTGACCAACAGGCATGTTTTTGACATGAGCGGGCAATGTTCAACGCGAGAATTATATGTGACCTTTGAGCCTTGTTTTGTGGTCCTTGCAGCACATTTGACCATAATTACTAAAACTGGTGAGGTAGTTAAAATTTGTAGTGTGAGTCCTCCATACCATTACAAAGGACACCTCACCCCAAATTTATTTACTACAAATCCTGACCACCTGTGGGAATGACTCTATGTATATTGTGGTGAATGTTAATTGGTAGTCTGAGAAAGTACCCTATAACTTTCTAATTTTTGTTTCACCATTTCCTCTGGAGGGAATAATGCTGATTAAGTTGTTTGCCAACAGGCACTTAATTGAGCATTAACTGTTCCTAAAGACATGTGTTAGGGAAGACAGGATATATGGAAGAATTCAGGAAGATGGTGAAAGAGGAGTAGCTTATTAGTACGGTTAGTATGGGGAGGGGAGTGTATAACTGCTTGGTACCAGCCATAGTGGCAGCAATGAGTCTGGACTGAGGCTGGCTTTTTAGATGACAAAAATGAAGTAAACAGGAAGTGTCAAATGTCAGCAGACAGGAAAGCCATAAAAAAGAAAATAAATTTCAGAAAAATTAGTTTGAGATGCATTCCAAGAAGTGGCTCAGTGAGAAGAAGGATCACTTGGAAGTTTTTTGGTTGGGTTTTATATAATATTGGTACTTAGCTACTCTATGGCAAAATTTAAAATGATCTGATTGTATACACCAAAAATCTGAAAAGAGAGACTGAGCTTTAGCTAGGAAAGTGTTTGCCAGCCAAATCTTATTAATGTATCCTGTGCCATCCACCCTGTCATTTCTTAAAAGGTCAATAACTAATTCTTTTATTCCATCACACGCAGGCAGCATCAAACCATTTCCCTCTTCCATAAATAGATTAATATTGCTATGCCTTTGGTTTTCATCCATTTTTTAAAATGCATATTTTGCCTTTCTGCCAAGGTGGTCTTACAAAATGCCATAAAAGCACATGAGCATAGAAAAATAACAATGAGCACATCATGGTAAAAGAAATAGGGTTAAAAACATAACAACTAAAGAGCTGGTTCCATAAATCACAGCAATGTTGTAGGAATTCTTACCTTTAGATGTTTCAGACTGCTTGCTGTGTAGGTGATGTTTGTCTGATGACCACTGAATATGCCATAAGATGATGGGCTGGCATGTGTATTAAAGAGCTGCTGTTGAAGAGGGACAGCCAAAGTTATTGAATCTTCTTATCATTATAACTAATACAACTATGTGAACTATGATGAATTGAATTTATAAATTGCACTGTCAACCAGCATGTCTCCAGGGAAATGAACAATAAATGTGTCAAAACGTATCAAACCAACTTACTCCATTAGGGACATGTGCTCTTGATGGGTACATCTTTGCCAGACCTTGCTTTCTGCATGAAAATTAGTCTCACTCAAAACATTACTTTCAAAGAAAGGATTGGCTTGTTTGCCTTTGATTTCCAGGGTGACACTGTTCTTTTATTGTTCTAATCCCAAACCATATTTTGAAATATAAGTAGATGATATACATAATCAAATAAGCCTCTAGATTTGATACATGCAAGACAGTTGCAAGAAAAGCAAGTATTTTCATTCCATTCTGATAAATTACGGGAATATGTGGATAGATAGATAGATAGATAGATAGATAGATAGATAGATAGATAGATAGATAGATAGATAGATAATGATATAGATATAGATACAGATACACACACACGTGTGTATGTGTGTGTCTGTGATTTGGAATTAAGTTTTACTAAATTGTCTGATATTCTCACTAAATTTCACTAATCTGTGGATGTATTGGATTCTTTTAGAAAAGCCAAAGTTACAGTATAAATTTGTGTGAAGCTTGAATATGAATAGTGGCTGTAATATTAAAACAATATTTTGGTCTGGTATTTTACAAGGGTAATTCAGGATACACAGTTCAAGAATATAAGACTTTTTCAACAAGCTAGATTTGGAGACTAGCCTGTTAGAAAAGAAAACTGAATAGAGTGAACTTAAGCGTGAACATTTACTGTAAGAATTTTTTTTTTGGCCAATGAAACAATTGGCCAAATAAGCTAACTCATTTAGCAAATAAAGTCTTTGAGGATAAAAAGCTTAAGGAGGTCATACCGTATTACCTTAGAAAGACAGATAACTGGTGTCTTTCCAAAATTTACCATATATATGTGCTATTTTTTTGGTATTATTTTGATTCCTAAAATATAAATATTATGCTTATTTGAAATAAAAGTTATATTACAAGCTGAATGCCATGTGATCTTACAATCAAAAATTACCTAGACCATGATCTTCATATCTGCTGAGAAAAACATTTACAGAAGCAATATACCACATGCAGTCAATTATGACTCACAAATTGATAAAATTAATCCAGAAATCCATATTGATGTTTACAATATTCTTGTATTTATATTTTTAAAGATGAAACAACCGTGACACTCAGTGTTATACTTTTTGTCCTCATTTAGCAACCACAGTTGGACTGGCAACTTGTTAGTTAAGTGAAGTGATTGTTAAGTGAAACTGCAACTGTGCTTATTATCTTAGTTCAGCTTTCTTTTGTGTCACAGGCCTGCAAAGATCATAAATGTGAGAAATTGTTGCAGGCTTACTTTTTCATTACCATCATAACTACAAACAGCTGTAATAGTCACTAAATGAGATCCACCTGAAGCTGTAAGTTCTAATAGAAATATTAGAAAAATAAAATATTTACAACAAATTTAACCTGATATGAATGCTTAAACATAGAGGCTTCTGCCTGAAATTGTAGTCAGATATACAGCTAGTCCTTGACCTACAGTTGTTTATTTAGTGACTATTCAAAGTTACCATGGCACTGAAAAAAAATGACATATGACCATTTTTCACACTTATGACCATTGCAGCATCCCCATTGTCACGTGACCAAAATTTGAAAGCTTGGCAACTGGCATGTATTTATTACAGTTGCAGTGTCCTGGGGTCATGTGATCACCCTTTGTAACCTTCTGACAAGCAAAGTCAGTGGGAAGCCAGAATCACTTAACTACCATTTACTAATTCAACAACGCGATTCACTTAACAACGGTGGCAATAAAGGTCATAAATGGGGCAAAACGGACTTAACTGTCTTGCTTAGCAATGGAAATTTTGGACTCAAATGTGGTCATAAGTCAAAGATTACCTGTATTTCCATGGTCCTGCATGGGAGAAATTCTGATTTTTCTTTCTCACATTTTACTTTTTTCTAAAATACTTTATATTTATTAATTGTACAATATCTTAAGACATCTTTCTGGAATGTGAAAGCTATTATTCTAATACTAAGCTTACTTTCATAATAAAAAGTGATTCCAAAGTATAATTCAGTATAAGTATACATTATTCTTAATCTTTGGACAAATTATTTTGTACTATTGTATCAGAACAATGGCCTGTAGTTGTTCTGCTTGTAAAATTTGGATAGGTAATGTTTTATTCTAAAATTGGAATAAAATTCTCCCTTTCCTCTTCACCCAAATAGATATCCTCACTAACATGTATGTTTGTGAATAAACATGTTCTGTTATATTCAATCAATATAGATTATTCCAGGACATAAATAATATCTCTAACTAGGTTTTTTTTACATAATTAAGAAGTCTGTTCCATGTTTCTGCTGATATTTATGTAAATTTAATAGATTGTGCCATGAATATTCTCATACATATTATTGTTAAATTAATTCATAGTGACCTTCCAATTCAGGAGATTTTGAGGAATCTTTATTTCCATGAAATAAAAGCATACATATTTCAATATGAATAATCTACATATCAATCTTTCTTAAGCTGTCTGAAGTATATACACATTCATGGTGAACTGGGAAAATCTGAATTTGAAATGTTTAATTGTATTTTTACCATTTATAATCGCCCCCATTAAAATTGTGCATAGCATTAAAATATTATTTGCCTAATTTTCCACTAATTGGATTGGAAGTACTTTCTTCACACTTTTCACTTAATGAGTGAAGCTACGACTCAAAAAAAGTGACTTATGACCATTTTTCACACTTATAACCATTATAGTATCCCCATAGTCGTGATAAAAATTACGGTGTTTGTCAACTGGCATGTATATGACTGTTGCAGTGTTCTGGGTTCAGGTGTAACTTCCTAGCTGTTGTATGACAAACAGTTCAATGAGGGAAACCAGATTTGCTTAATAATCTCATGATTTACTTAACTACAATGATTCGCTTAACAACTGTGGCAAAAAGATTGTAAAATAGAGCACAACTCATTGCCTTGCTTAGCATTGAAAATTTTGATCAATTGTGTACCTATAATACAGGTAGTCAAAAAAGGACTACCTGTATTATAACAAACTGAATGAATCCTGAGTAACAACCTGGATTTTGTCAGACATGAATTGGCAGTCCCCAGGTTCAGTGTGTGTGTGTCTGTGTGTGTATTCTTCCTTTAACTTTTATTGTCAATACAAGTAGCTGATACTTTTTTCATGATGCTGCTAGATGCAAAGAAGCACTTAATATTATCTTCATTTATGAGGGAGAAAGACATATGGCCATAAACAATGTTCATTTGGATGGGAGTAGAATCATGACAATATCAAACCAACAAATGATGAATAAGGAGATTGACATTTGATCTGATCAGGAACTGTGAGGCATCAATATATTTCATGGCCATTTGTTTTTTCTTGATAAAAGCACAGAAGTAGCTTGCCACCCCATTCTTCCAGATTTTATTTTTAACTTCTCATTCTAACAAAAGTTATGGCATCCCATTGGACTACTTACTCAAGGCAAAGAAAAGGCTTTCACACAAAATGTGATTGATTGTAGGAATCTGTTTCAACAAGATAGTGAAGATCACTAACTGGGATGGCTGTTAAGTAAACTGACAGAGATTCACTGGCATCACTGAGACACATGGATTCAAAACTGAGGAAAATTAAATGCTCGGTCTATTTCATCTAGCAGCACTCTATGTGTTAGCAGCTAGTATGTCATCTTGTCTTTCTCTAGTATAGGATGAGTAGCAAGTGAGTTTTCATTTGAAACCAGATTTGCAAGATTATCCAGCTATGTCTAAAATGAATAGCAGACATATTTTGCACTGATTCTTTAACTTTTTTTAATTCTTTTCTGGAAATATGTATTTCCTGTCAAGTCAGTCAGCCTGCCAAGATAAATAATCTTAACTACAGTATCAAGAATATATTTCTATGTTTACTCAGAATCTTTACTGCTGAATGTGAGTCTGAGGGAGAATTAGGAAAGACAAAATTATTTTGAGAAAAAAACATACAAAATATGTATGTAGATGAAGTAGGCCAAAATGTTTTTTTCTCTAAATAAAATAAAAAATATTGAAATATTAATTTAACAATCAAAAAGCTAAGGCTTAGTACATAAAGACTGTTTAACTGTATCATACTTTAAAAAGATATTGTTGATATGTATTGTTACTTTCTTTAACCTAAAACACATCAGGGCAACACTTCTGAATTATGTAAATCCCTTCTTCAGCATTGTGTATTCAAAAACACAGAAACCAAAGAAGAATAGAAGCAAATTAAACCTAAGGATATTGAAAAGGCAGGGAATAGTTTGAAGAGGTTCTAATTAAAATAAAGTGCTCGTTTATAGTTTTTAAAACCTGAAAGTCCTCGACAATTATTTTAAGAAAAATATTGTGAATGTTTCAATGTCTTATAAGAGGAAAAGGCCTTTCAAGATAAAGTGGACTTTGATTCAACAGTCAGGTGACTTCTCAGTTTTCACTGTAGTCTTATGCATTGCTTTTCTCCTCTTCTCTTTTATTCTTCACAATCCAGCAATATGTGATTTAAATAGCTAATTTCATTCTAATTTTGGCATAAAATTAATTGGGCTGATGTTTCTTTTATATAAGATTAATTTTGTTAAAAGCAAAACTTACTCATCTTTACTTATTCTGCACATTTTGGGTATTTTGCCTCACCTTCTCTGAGGAATAGAACCTAGGGAAGGGTTTCCCAAGATGAATTGAAGGAGTTAGGAGGTAAATTCCATCACAGAAAAGGAAATTTGAGATTAATTGAAATAAAGCTATGTATTATACATCATAGTTACGGTATTATAATTTCAATAAAAAATATTCAATAAAAATATGAAATTATGTAAATAATTTAGGCTATGCTAAAAGGGGCCCACAGGTTTTGTAAGGTAATTTATCAATCATCAAATTTGTTTAATCAATGCAGGTAACAATGGATAACTAAGGAATGTATTGGCCTGCAGCTGGCAGATGATGTTGATGAGGATTTTAAGAGAGCTGGGCAGTGAAATTAACAGGTTTGTGGGATGCTATATGTCAATCAAAGTATCCCTTCCTCTCATCAGAGTCGTTTAGATAGTAAAGGCAAAAGTAATCATTTATGAACCAGTGTGATAAAAAAAATGGTCTATGTTCACTCTTTTATATTTACTGCCATCACTTGTATTTGCTTTATATGCTTTAAATTTATGCCACAATAAATGATGATAAATGTGTGGCAGAACAAGGTAACTGGTGAGGAATTAACATTTTTTTCCAGTTGGGGAAAGACTCATGCTTTGGCCAAAGGGGGAATTCATGTTAATTATGAATAAAAGTAGGTTTCACCCTAAAGCCCTGGGCCACTGAAAAATTTTTGTTAGGTATGCCTTTACTTCCTGAAAACAGGAAATTTTACATTCAGTTCAACATGCATGGGAGACTTTTTGGCTGACATCTAGTTTTTGAAAAGGTTTAGTTTATGGAAAGTGACACAGAAATCTCAACTGAAAAAGTGCATGCCTCTTGAGTTCAGTTGAGTTCTGTAGAAATTCTAAATGAGAAGGCAGGGTATAGGATGAAGTTATATCCCCATAGCAGCTACATAGCAGGCACATACTGCTTTTGGAATATTTCAGTGTAGAATAATGTTTAGGAAAAGAATGCCAGAGATGAAAGTTAAGAGGGGAAAAAAAGAAAAGAAAAAAGAATGTCATAGTTAAATTTTTGATTATTCTAATGAAGAAATGTTACTCAACACATAATAAAGATGGCAGATCATGTCATGCTTTAAAGCTCAGTTTCCTATGAAAAGAATTCTGAAGTATAACTCAACAAGGCCAAGTACAAAGGCAAGATCTTCAAATGGCAGAAATGTCTAGCAAGGTCAACAAGTTAAATATTTTTTGGATTTCTTCCAGTAAGCTTGTTGTTAGTAGGAGTCCCAGAGGAAAAAGATGTGATTAAAAACAGAATAATTAATGCTATGAAAGACTAAAGCTGAGAAACTTCCTGTAGGAATAAATCCCCACTTTCAGATGCAATTACATTCTGTCTTGTGTGGACATGCACATATATAGCTAGATCCAGCTGTGCTATGTGAAATTTTTTAAAAAGGTTTCCTTGTTACTATTATTCAGAGATTCTGTCTGATATATATTTAAAATGAATAATACCCTGTTTCCCCTAAAATAAGACATCCCCTGATAATAAGCCCAATTGGGCTTTTGAGCGCATGCGCTAAAATAAGCCCCCCTGAAAATAAGCCTTCCCCAAAAATATTTAAATACATGCACAACCAGTCCCCTCCATTTCCTCTGGTTAGGTTTAGGGAGAAAGAGCTGGAAATCAGGTAAGATGGCAAGAGAAGCCCCATCTTGCTCCACGTGCCCCAAAATAATAAGACATCCCTGAAAATAAGGCCAAGCACTTATTTCAGGGTTCAAAAAAATATAAGACAGGGACTTATTTTCGGGGAAACACGGTATTTGATGTTGCAAAATATGAAAAAGATGCTAATAACCTGAACTACTGTTACTCCCATAAGGGAAAAACGTAGTCTTTAAAAGTAAAATTGTTCTCTGTGTGTATATTTAGTTTTAATATGTACTGTAACTTTCCTTACAATTAATTGCTTTAATACAAAATTTTTGCTCTGAAGTATTTATCCTTGACAGTCTAGTTTAAAAATAGTTAAGGAAACAAAGTATTTTAATAGGTTTGTTTTGAAAATATACTAACCTCCTCTTCCTTCTTATTTTCTCACCCTTCACCTTTTATTCTACATCACCTTATTTGGTTACTTAAGTCAGGTTTAGTGTTCAGTAAATTTATGTAGAATGAAATTTCTATAATGTTACTGGCTAACTTGCATGCTAGCTAGGTTTATGTGGATTGCATAGATGTACTGCTTTACATTAAGTTGGTGACAATTCCAGAGTTTGAAATATGCCACCTGCTTGCAGAATGCAATTGCACTAATATTCCTGTTCTTACATGGTGGGAATTCTTATTAATTGTAAGATGAATAGTGGTCTTATATTGCTTATTTATACTATGCACAGAGCTGTACGCTGCAACCCCATAGTCACGTCACCTAAAGGCCTCTTGGGATTGCATTGTCTGGCTCTTCACATTTCATATAAGAACTACTTAAATGCATCTAGATCAGAGGTCTTCAAACTTGGCAGCTTTAAGACTTTTGGACTTCAACTCCCAGAATTCTCCAGCCAGCTATGCTATGGAGATTTTTGGCAGTTTAAGTCCACAAGTCTTAAAGCTGCCAAGTTTGAAGACCTCTGATCTAGAATAAAAGAATAAGATGTTCTTCCCTTAGTTTGTATTGCAATATCTTGCCACTTCAGACTTTCATCTTATGCCCTAGCAGCTAAATATATTCAAAAATAAGAAAGTGACTAAGTTTCAAACTCTGAAGTATGTTTAGTGTTGTTCAGTGAACATGTCTTTTAAAAAACTAGTATGTCCTATGAGTTTGGGTTTTTTTCTGGATTTCAGAGTCATTAGATTGTGTCCGTCATTGCAGTAATGGGTTTGGTGCCTGATAGGATTTGAAAGCAGCCATACTGGTGCTGGATTTAAAGCCTGCTGACGATATTTAAAAAAAATAAAATAAAGGAAATGTGATGGGGAAAAATTTGAAGGAAAATGGTGTATTGCTGTAATTATTCCTTTTCCCTCACGCTGCTCCGAGAGCTCAACAGTGGGTGTTAACTCCATTGATTGGCTAGATACTGAGTTTTC
>JANHFM010006805.1:211008-225037 GCA_032468115.1 Grayia smithii
AAAAATTAACCCAGTCTCCAGCCAATCAAGAGAGCATATTACCCACTGCTAGGACTCTCTCGCAGCACGTAGAGAACGAACGTTCAGGTAAGACCAACGTCTCTTTTCTTAAACAATTTTTAATTTCATGTAATAAATCTGTAAGAAATACTGTAAGAAAAGGACCATTTTCTTTCACCCCGTCTGTCTTGAAGTGTAATATTTCAGACTATGAATGACAAATGGCTTTCTAAAATGTACCACACATTCTCTATTCAACAAACACATTATTATTTTTTAAAAAAAATGCATAATGCATATAAAGGGAATCTCTTCTGCAATATTTACCATTCTTCTTGGATTGGAATCTAAACCTGCAATTCTTACATCTTCAGGCATCTCCACCATTACTTTGTTTTTCTCTATGGTGCCTTCTAAAACTGATTAAACGCCCAAGAGCGGAGCTAAATCAGTTAGGAGCACAATACGGATATTGAGTTTGGGAAATTCTCTTTGATTCAGACTGTAGATAGGTTATTATATTTTTAGAAAGATTAATGAAGAGATGCAAAATGTAAGAGAGCATGGGATAAAAGAGAATTGAAACCAGCATTTAATTTTTAAAGAAAAATCTCAAACCATACCGAAAGTTGTTTTTTATGCAATATCCTTTTAGACAAGTTGACAGAAGGTGTGAAGCTTAATCAGAGGTTTTTTAAAAAGGGGGCATTTTCCTCACGCTCTTAGGAAATAGCACTTTGATTTTTATGTCAACTATATTTGGGTGCAAACTTCTCATTTTAAAGCTATTGAACACAATTGCCAAATGTTAAGCCCTCACTTGAAATATTCCCTGAAGATCTAAGCTCACTCCTGCTTATAGAATCCTCATCTGGTGATTATTCTGTCTTTCACACATAGCTTCCTCAGTATGCCAACTGGGTATAAACAAGATCAAATTAACTGAAAAGCAGATATAAATATATTTTATTGTTTTGCTTGAAGGATACCTAATGCACAGGCTTTCCCCTCCTTTTCTTTAATTTAAAACAATGTACTTAGAAGCTTTCATGGCAATGAAACTGCTGAATGGAACACTTTTATTCCAGCTTGCTTTGTGTAATTTGGCAATTTTTCTTTCAAGAATGAGTCTTTTTGGTAATGTGTTCAGTAATCAACTAATGATATAATGTGGGGGTGTTGGCTAAAAAGTATATTTGAAATGTAACTTCTGAATAAAACTTTATTTCATTAATAAGTATTTTAAAGAACTTCTTGTCACTGAGATGTCTCTGATGTTTAAAAGGTATGAATCGTGTGTGTGTGTTTTGTGTATACATACAAACATATATACATACAAACAAACGTGTTTCCAATACGGTGACCTACTTTTCTAGATGTATCTAACTGTGTGATATAAATAGGAAAGTAAATCAATATTCTTTCTACAAAACAGGAGTTAGTATATTTGCCAGCTTTTTAAATTATATATGTAGTTTGTAAACTTATTCTGGACAATGATCTGAAACTGAAACTGGAAATATTTTCAACAATATGTAATACAATTTATCATTTTAAAGTACTAACCACTTATTCAGTCTTAACTTCTGTCTATATCAGTGGTTCTCAACCTTCCTAATGCCGCGATCCTTTAATACAGTTCCTCATGTTGTGGTGACCCCCACATTGTGACACCCCCACATTTTCATTGCTACTTCATAACTGTAATTTTGCTACTATTATGAATTGTAATGTAAACACCTGAAAGACAGGTGTTTCCTCAACTTTTCTCACAAGTGCAATGGCCCACATCTAATGAAAATCAGAGTCTACGGCGCCTACTTGGAAATAGACCTATTAGACTCACCTGGAGACAGATAGAGGAGCGGTGTCTTGGTTCCTAAGACCATCGGAAATATGTGCTTTCTGATGGTCTTAGGCAACCCCTGTGAAAGGGTCATTCGAGCCCCAAAGGGGTCCCAACCCACAGGTTGAGAACCACTGATCTAGGATTTACATGTTCACACACAGCCAACATTTCTGTTTTCTTCATTAGTGCTTCCATTATTTGGAAATAGTTACAGTTATAAATGATTGAATTACATTATAGCTACCAAATAAAATATATAGTCATATCTTCATGTCCATCATAGAAATTTGATTAATCCACTTTTTGTGTGCAGTACTCTTGTATTGTTTATTGCCGTGGAAATAATAAAATATTAATTTGCATTCCACAAAGACCTATGCTGTGGCGTATTTATCTTTAAGTTGAAGAAAGTCTTCTTTTGTAATTATCTGAAAATTGTTTATTTATAATAGTAATACATTGAGTGACAATTTTTGAGGAATTTGTAATTTTGTTCTCTTTATCAGGATAATATACTAATTATTACTCTTACATTGCTCAGATTATTCCTCACAAACTTCTATTTTTAATATTCTATGGATGCTAAAATGATGGAATGTGTATTTTGGTAAGACACAAGCTCTGCCCCTTAGTAGTTGTATTACAATGTTGCATGCAGGGCAGGATTCATCTCACAATGTCACATGCATATTTTCCTATTTGCTTCCACTTCCTACCTTGACACCCATAGTTTTAAAATATGTATCCATATGTATCCATAAGTGTTCCTGAAAGACCCATAGACAGCACTTTAAGTCTTGTTTGCTTTAACCTGATTTATAACTATTTTTCATTTAATAATGATACAACATTAATTAAAGATAAAGTCACAGATTACATATACAGGTGAAACTTGCACGTTTCAAGCCTGGTACGCCTACTAAATAAACAGTTCATAATTAGTTCAGTTAGATTTATACTGTATAAATGAAGAAAACTATCCAGAAAATTATTGTACTTACACATAGGTGCAAAAGGCTTGAACTGATTTTAATTGCTACAATCATTGAAGCTTTTGTATAGTTAAAGAAATATACAAAATATTAACCACTGTTGATCAAATGAGTTAAAGAATTCAGAAGAACTTACCTACCTTAGACTTACCTCTAAGAAGTCACTATTTTTTTCTCATTTGTATATGGTATGGTATGATATGGTATTTCAGTTAAACTTTAAACTAATAATGGATTACATATTGCTTATATTTGGAAAGGTAACATACGCATTAAATAGAACACATAAATAACAGTTTACTTGTCCTAGCTTAAAATGTCTTTTTTTTCCTATTTTTTTTCCTAGTTTGAATGATAAATGTATTTTTTTCTTTCTAAAAACTTTTTTAACCTCATTGTTTCACTCTTTAAATCATTTTAAAGACTGAGTTACTAAGTTTTGTCTTATTTTTCATTAATTCTACAAATCTTGGCAGAAAACAGATAGTAGTAGTTAAAATATATTAGCTGGCTGTAAGAATAAAATCAGCTAAAATGAGAGTGTGTGTTAACTCACATTCTGTATTTTCTCTTGAAGTTCTTTGGACTGATGCACAGCTTCATAATACAAAATATTTCTTTAATGAAGTAACTGTTTATTTCCTATGAAAAGTAAGAATGAGAAAGCACACATTAATTATCCAATTAATTATATTAAACATACCGGTAGTAGATATTATGGACAATTTAGTAGTAGATTCCAGGAGTCATATCATAGATAAGGTATCATAGACTGTTGCTTATGCCATGCTAAGATTAAGAAAGGCAATATCATTAAGCAATGTGTTCATCAGGAATTCTTGTGTGTAAATGACAGCAAAAATTAGAAATAGAGATAGAGATAGATATTTCATTCCAGAATCCATGCATCTCATGCATGTCCTTCATACATGTTTATATGCTTATATTTCATTCCAGAATCCAGAATCCATGCATCTCATGCATGTCCTTCATATATGCCTATGTGACAAATAGCACCTATTGGTGATGCTGTAGAAAAACAGTTTGCATTTGCCATTTTGATCTCAGATCTACATATAGTAATAGTAACAACATATCAAAATGTATTTGTAATAGTGTGAATCAGTTTTATGATGCATCTTTTGGATTGTAAATACAGATAGAAGTAATTCTTCAATACAGACTGAAGTCATAGGTTATGAACTTACAAATATTGAAGTATTTGTAAGAAGAGAGTGAACAGAATGTAATTCCTATAAAATAAAATATTGTTCTTCAAGTTATTAATATTTGTGGAAATGCTATGTAAGAAGCTGTTTTCTGAAAATAAATTAATATTTCTTCTGACATTTTTAAAACAAAGTCCGAACGCTAAAAATGGTATCAAAATTAATTGTGTTCTTTTCTTTCATCAAAGAATGTTAGCATATATAACATCAAAGTTCCAATTTTTGACAATTTGTCTGGTGTTAGATACCAACAGTACATCATCTTATAAAGTTTTCTTTTAAATTATAATTTAATATGAATTTTAGATCTTTAGTCCACATATTGTCCTATTGTTCAAACATTATATTATATCCAAAGTTCTTTGTCCAGTGAGCTATACAGTGTGTTACATACTGATTCTCCAAGTTCAATTTCAATAACAGTTTAAAAACTTTGTCAATAATATGTTCCAATTAATTTTTCACAAAATCAAATCCATAGCTCTTTTTGTCTAGTTTAAATCTTTCTTTCAATTGTACGTATCTAAACCAATAGCAAATATTTCCTTCTGATTCCATCTCCTTAGATTTGAGGATAGGATCTCCATAACTGAAAGATATCATTTGACCATAAGTCCACCAGTCTGGCCTCACCCCCATTTCTTTTCTAAAAAAAGGTTCCTGGGGAATCAGAAGTGGCTTGCCATTGTCTCCTTTCTATGGCTGAGAAAGAAGTGACTGTCCCAAGGTCACCCAGCTGGTTTCATGCATAAAACTGAAGTAGAAGCAGCCCCTGGTTTCTAACCTAATGCCTTAACCACTACACAAAAGTCGCTCTGAAATCTGATACTATTACTTTCAATACTCTAAATTTGTCTGGTCCCTGAATTTATTTATATCTTTAAGTGTTCTAACATTCTGTGAAAAGTTGACATCTTTTACATTTGCTTGTAGATAATGTTATGAGCCATGGTGGTGCAGGGGTAGAATATAGTATTGCAGGACTAACTCACTGTTCAGAAGTGCTCGTTCCAGTAGTTCAATTCTGAATTGCTCAAGGTTGACTCAGCCTTCCATCCTTCTGAGGTTAGAAAAATGAGGACTCAGATTGTTGGGGGCAATATGCTGACTCTGTAAACCACTTAGAGAGGGCTGTAAAGGACTGTGAAGTCATATATAAATCTAAGTGCTATTGCTATTGCTATGAAAAGAAGAGATATATGTTTGCAACCCTAACAGAAATGAAGAGCTACCAAATGTGTTTATATTGATGTTGAAGATTGGAAGAAACTTCTCTATAGATTTCTTTTCTTTTTCTTATTTCAGTTTTTCCCTTTCTTTTTCTTTCATTTTGTTAATTTTTCATTCTTTGTATTTTTTCTCTCTTTTGGTTATTTCACTGTAAATAGTTTGTATTAGTTTTTAATTGTAATTGAAATCTACAATAAGATTTATATAGAGAAAATGAATTTTGGTCATTCTGAATTGATAAAAGTTGGAGCAATAAATTTTTTTATCATTTCTTTTTTCCATTATTAATATTCCCAATAAGAAACAGATATTTTTACTGCAATTTAGATTTGTATTATCCCAAGCATACATCTATTTTTGTCTTCAACTATTTTTATGTCCTGGCCCTCCAGACTACTCATTAGGATAATTGAATAATATTATACTAGAGAAGAATTCCTGGAAATCATATCCAGCTTTCTTCCAGTGCAGGAATCTACTGCTATTCTATCATACCAGTAGCCAGACAGCCTCAACTTCTCTGGTAAAGGAGACTCCTCATATTCTCAAGCTGTGCATTTGTTAAATAGCTCTTATTATTACTATTTTTTCCTGCTGTCCAAATACAATCTACTTCCTTGTTGAAACACTGTTTCTTGATTCAAACAACTGTTTCAAACAACTTTGAATAATTCCTTTTGATAGTCCTTCAGACCAGACCAGGGGTGGGTTCCGCTTACTTTACATTTACATTTACTAATGGTCGCAATGGGAGCGAGCACTCACGCATACACGCTTGCTTCTGCGCATGTGCAGATCGCCCCATGATGACATTGGGGCAGGTGGGCGAAGCCTCCCACCAGTTTTACTACCGGTTCTAAGTACTGGACAGAACCGGGAGCAACCCACTACTGCTTCAGACATGTGAAGATAACTATATCTCTACCTAGAGTGCTTTCTTCTGTAGGTTAAAAACATGCAATATTCTAACCATATTTTTTCCCTTTTCTTTCATCCATGCCTTATTATCTTGATTGGTTATTTCTCCTTCCCTTTTTAACTGTTTCTGATAGATTTGTTTGGATAGAAGATATGGGGTGATCTTATGTGAATATGTGGGAATATAATTTCTGAGTGTGAAAGGAAATGTCCAGAATAGGCAGATAAACAGCCCACCATATCTGTAACAGTATACCTTGTTTTTTATCAATTAATTGTAATCATTTATTACAAAATAACTATTACTTATTATAATTATTCCATTGGATTGTCTTCTATTTGTTCTGATTTCATATGTAGGTGCTTCAAGTGTGTGTGTGTGTGTGTGTGTGTGTGTGTGTGTGTACCTAACATACAGCTTTACCTGTGGAATTACATATCAAAATCTAGAATAACACTGTTCCTCAAAGGAAATCTGACATACAATTCATAGGAAACTCTAAAACTGGAAACTATTCATAAACTTCAATGTTTAAAATTTCTCTAGGCATATTCTCTAGGCATATTCTTAAAAACAGAGCATTTTTAGTATTATGGATTGACTTTTACAATCTATAATTTTACTTAAAGAAGCTTTTGAGAGATGATTGTGAGGGAGTTTTTCTTCAGTGAAGGTTTTCTGGAACGCTGACATTATACTATGTTAATGACAGTTCTTGATATTGATTCTTAGTTTAGAAATGAGTAGTTATATTTAGCCTATTTATGATGTTTTATTTTAAAACCATACCTTTCCTGGTATTTTTAAATCTTTGATCATTCATTTATATTTGTAAATCTCCCTTGTTATCTTTGTTCTGTTTGGTTATATACTTTTTAATTGTTCAATAAAATTAGAACAACAAAACAAATAGACATATATGGCACATAATTTATTGAAAAGGGAGTATCTTCAGATTTCAAGCAGAGTTTCCATTTCCATTTCCATTTCCAGACCGACAAATAGGAGGTTGGTTATTATTGAAGATTTTTTAAAGTCTATTTCATGTGGTAAGGGGAAAATATATAGCATGAGACAGTGGTTGAGAAATTGGACAAAGAGCTAAAAAACTCAAGTTCAAATAGAACTCCAGCTATGGAAAGATTATTGGGTAACTTTTAGGCCAGTCATTTTCTTCATCAGAATATTTCGGTAAAAAATTTGTGCCCACTGACTTGAATCTCTGCAAAAAAAGTGGGATATAAATCTAACAAAGAACAAGAGCACTTTTTTAAAAAAATCATCTTGAATTCAGGTTCCATTTCTTTCACAAAAACACAACCTCTTAGAATTTTTTGAAGTGCTACAGAATAGCCATTATTATAACATAATTCTTGTTTTTTAATGTAAACTAATTTATGGTACAATCAAACACAATATTGCAGCACAATGTTTTTCTATCCTGTGAAATATATTGACTAGTCTGAACAATAACTAATTGAATATATGGACCTGGAAGGATTATTCTGTGAATAGCCAAGATAGATTACTTAGTAGCAATAGTGTATCAGAAGTCTCACGTGATTTACCTCCCTTCAGTCTGCCCACCATTGTGTCTTTCATGTTTCACAGAGGTTTCTAGGCTTCAGACCAACTTTGCAGGAAATATAAAAGCTGTAGGGGAAGGAGAAGTGAAAATTACCTTTTTTCTCAAGTCATTAACAATTATTCTCAATTCAAACTGATGTTTAAATTGAATTTAATTGAAGTAAACTGAAGTTAAAAAGATAAGAATGAATAAATGTCAGAGTTCAAATATCTTATTGTAGTTTTTTACATGACACAGAAGTGACAAGAATTTGTTGTGGTGAAATGATGATTAATTCACTTTTAAAGCATATGATGAATGCTTAGCAATCAAAATCAGTCCAATTAAAATTCACAAAAGAAAAAAAAGCCCAGTTTTAAAAGCTGTGTAAGTGTACAAAACATTTTTATTTAGATTTTCATTAATTGCTCATATTAAAGATGAATAAATATATATATTTACTTCCAGTCTTTGTCCAAGGAGTACCGTAATTTTTATTTTTATTCTCATTGTAAGAAGTTAGACTTAAAAGAAAAAAAAATCTAAACCTAAAATGTAATAGTGAAATTCACACAAAATTATTTATATTAATACAAATAGTATATTTGAATTTTAATAATAAAATGGTTAATTTACTTTATACAAGTAAAATTTAACATCATCAACAATAAAGTATTGAAAAATAGATGCTTGGAAAATAAAAATATAATGGGATGAATTAAGCTGTGTATCACTACATCCGCTTCTCTCTGACTCCATCTCTCTCTCATCTATCTGGAAGTTGTATTTAAACAAAAATCAGGAAAAGCATGGATTTTCTCCACCTTTTATTATCACAAGTTTGTGTACATTTTTGTATGTGTGCATGTATGTGTAGTAGAGAATGGTACATACCCATTGCCTCTGTGTATGTAGGGGTCTAATCAGGGCAGCTGCATATGTATTGCATTTTTAGCATGTTTCTGCTCTGCCTTTGTATTGTGTGTCTAGATATTTTTATAAGGCAATATATACTGGAAAACACAAGGGATATTCCACTCTGAATCCTATGACATATAGTATACAGGAAAACCTAGAATGGAACAGTTGGTAGCATTTGAAGCTGCTGCTCAGTGTGGATTCAGGAAAATATTTTAACATATATATATTTTTCTGTTTTTCGGAGCTAGATTACCTGGATCAATCTGCAATCTTCCTCCACACCAAATTTGGTCTCATTCCACTTTGTTTTCTCAGAGATATATTGCCGACAGACAGATGGTCAGAAAAGGCCTTGAGCCATTCTGTGCAAATATTTTCTAAATTTCTTTGCATTAGAAATGGTAGAAAAATACCAGTGGTGTTTGACAAACTCTTTAAATATCCTTCTAGAGAACCAGATTCAAAAGAAACATTCAGTATATTTAAACAACATTACAAATAACATCCTAATTTAATTTTTACACATAGAAGTGACCAGAGACTGAAAAGAAATTTGATTCATCTTTTAATACCTATCTCACATTTTCCAAACCAATTTGTACATTAATATAGATCTGCAATTTTGCAAATGTGGTTTCAACAAATATTGGACAACCTTTTGTCTGAAATGACATAGTGTTTCCTGCCTGGGAAGGGGGTTGGACTAGAAAACCTCCAAGATCCTTTCCAACTGTGTTATTCTGTTATTCTGTTAAATATGGCTATGGGTGTGTGTGTGTGTGACATGATTCATATCGCTGAAATAAAGAGCTGTTACACTTTCAAGATAAGCCATGTAAAAAAAAATATTAATTCAAATAGAATCTTGAAAGTGCTTTCCTTTCCTTCTTTTATACCCAAGAAGGCTACGTTTAAGATTTTTGTCCCACCCATCCAATTTCAGCCTCCCCCCTTCCTCATCTGGGATTAACCCAAATTCTCCCATACAGGAAGTTAACTGTTTTGACTTTATCTATTCCATTTATTTTCAAGGTACTTTGTTTAATGGACTTGGACTTGGTGCAGTCATTGGACTGGGTGTAGCTGCTCTTCTGCTAATACTTGTGGTGACTGACGTCAGCTGCTTCTTTGTACGGCAGTGTGGATTGCTAATGTGCATTACTAGAAGGATCTGTGGAAAAAAGAGTGGGTCCAGTGGGAAGAGTAAAGAGCTGGAAGAAGGAAAAGCAGCATATTTGTGAGTATTGGTCACAACACTTTGAGAAAAATAATATATACCGGTAACTTGCAAATAACATACAAACTGTGGTATCTCGAAAGTCATTAGGATTGTGCTTCAACAAATGTTCTCTAACTTTTACTTAACGTTGCTTACTTTCTGTAGCTCTAACAAAGCATTGTGACAGATAGAGTTTGGGAAATCATTCAGAAATTACCTTAACAAAACTCATGCTTGTATTTTTATTCTATTCAGTCAAAACAACACAAATTTACACAGTTGGATATCTTGAGTTCTCCGGACTGCAGTTGCACAGAGTATAGTGTGCACAGTGTATACTGAGATATGTATCAGTAATATTTCAATTCTTATTTGTTTTACCATAATTTTAGGATTAGGATTAGGATTTATTAGATTTATATACCGCCCTTCTCCAGAGGGACTCAGGGCGGCTCACAACAATAAAAACATACAATAATTTTTTTTAAAAAAGAATTAAACTGAACATAAATCATTATTAAAATTTAGACATCAATAAAATTAATTAAAACAGAGATCAGTCAAAGCCCGCTTGTTGAAATAACCATGTCTTCAAGTCGTGGCGGAAGGAGTGGAGGTTGGGAGCTGTCCGGAGCTCCGGGGATAATTCATTCCAGAGGGTCGGTGCACCCACAGAGAAAGCTCTCCCCCTGGGGGCCACCAGCCGACATTGTCTGGCTGACGGCACCCTGAGGAGGCCAACTCTGTGGGAACGCACCGGGTGCTGGGAGGATGTTGATTGTGTCAGAGCAGAAAATCACTTCTTTACTGTGTTTTTTAATAAATCTATTTTTCCCTCCTAGTCCCTCCTGTTAATCTGGCCTAAGGTTTAAAAAACACTGATAATCTTTAATATAGGATCCCAATCAACAAAATGTTATTCAATAGCAAGAAATGTAGGGTCCTGCACTTGAAAAAAAAACAAAAAACCCCCAGTGCCCAAATATAAGATAAGTATTACCTGGCTAATCAATACTACTGATGCGAATGCTGATATAGCAAGAGTAAGCATGAGTTTACTCTTAATGGACTGCAGCTGCCAAAAGAGCTAATGCAATTCTGGGCTGCATCAACAGAGGTCTACAGAGGTGAGGTTACATCTGGTTACCATAATATAAGAAAGATGCTTAGGAGTTGGGAATAGTACTGAGAAGAAGAATAAAAATGGCTAAGGGGCCATCCACTAAAGCCATTGAAGACCTTTAAAGCAGTGGTTCTCAATCTGTGAATCAGGACCCCTTTGGGAGTCGAACGATCCTTTCACAGGGGTTGCCTAAGACCATCAGAAACACACATATTTCTGATGGTCTTAGGAACCGAGACACTGCCCCTCTATCAATATAGGCTCAATATAAGGGGCCGCAGGCTGGCCCGACACAATTGAAAGCGAACTGAAGAGGAGGAGGCAGCAGGAGGAGGAGGTGAAGGTACTACGGTGGCAGCAGCAGCGGGGCTAAGAGTCGTCAGCCTCAAGCAAATGGCAGAAAAGGGAGGGGAGGGAGGCGAGGCGGCATGGGAGACAAGGCGGAACTTCCACCAGCAGCAGCAGAGGTGGGAAGCACTGCCGACGGCCAGGAACAGTCTTACAATACGTGGCAGTGGCAGCAGAAGCAGCAGTGGGGACTCCTCAAAAAACAGCCAAGTCCACTACCGCTTTGCCTGCCTTCTCGCCTCCCTCCCCACCATGGAGACAAACCAAGGGGCAGCAGTGCCAAAAAAAGGGAGCTGCGACCAACGTCTGTGTGTGCTGCGAGGGAGAGGAGGGGGAATTACCGAAGACTGTGCCACTTTGGAGAAAGGCATCCAGTGGGGGTCACCACAACATGAGGAACTGCATTAAAGGGTCGTGGAATTAGGAAGGCTGAGAACCACTGCTCTAAGAGGCCTCCATTCAGCTTCGCCTGGCAGGCAGTCCTGCATCCAAGAACAGGTCGCTGCAACCCACCAATGCACACAGCAACCAAGGAGGACTGCAAAGCCCATCTGTTCTGTTGTTCAAAGCAACGGCGAGCGAGCTACAATTAAAACGGAGGCTGCTCCGCTTCGGTCATGAATTGTCTCTTGGGTTCCGGAAGGCCCGTCACGTCCTGGATCTGTTCCCAGGCCCCAGGGTTGCCGCATCTGTGCAACAACCCTGGTTGTGCTGCATTTAATTTTTTTTTCTCCGCCCTGCCTCCCTCCCCCAGTCATGGCTGCTCTGCTTTTAAGAGCATATTCCGATTTGTTACAATCTGAAGGGGAATGGGATGAGGACATTGTTCTGGCTGCTGTAGGCACAGCAAGCGGTCGCCGGGATTCAGAAGAGCGTTTCTGGCATCCCGGATGTGCCGTCGTCACCCAGAATTGCCCATTTTCATTGTCGTGTCTTCAGTTGCCATGCAGAGATGCATCTCCCAGGAAACCCTATCGGTTTCCGTGGCTGCTTTCCTTGCATCTTGACAAAATTCCTCAGCACCCGACTGATCTATTGAAGTAGCAAAGAAGAGGAAGCTGAGGGGTCCTTGGTGCTCTCTGAGCTTGCTGGTTTTGCTACAGGTGTTCTGTTAGCCAACCAGCTAAGAAGCACTGATGATGTTACCTAGTAGGGTAATGAAATGCCACCAAGCTTAGAGACCCCTAAGGACCCAAAGTTGTCATCATCATAGTCTTCCTCCTCTTCCTCCTCTCCACATCCCCACTCGCTTCCAGCACTGATGACGTTACCTAGCAAGATAATGAAACACCACCAAGCTCAAAGACCCCCAAGGACCCCACAGTTGCCATCCTCCCCCTCCTCCTCTCTACAAACTCACCATGGCCAACTGGCCCCAGACAACTCTCCATGATCAACTCACCATGGCCAACTGGCCCCAGACAACTCACCATGGTCAACTGACCCCACACAACTCACCATGGCCAACTGGCCCCACACAACTCACCATGGTCAACTCACCATGACCAACTGGCCCCAGACAACTCACCATGGTCAACTGGCCCCAGACAACTCACCATGGTCAACTGGCCCCAGACAACTCACCATGGTCAACTCACTATGGTCAACTGGTCCCAGACAACTCACCATGGCCAACTGGCCCCAGACAACTCACCATGGTCAACTCACTGCAGCCAACTGGCCCCAGCCAATTCACCATGGTCAACTCAAGAAGGGCCAACTCACCACAGGACAAGAGTTACACTAATATCAAAGAGATGGTGGAATACAATAATTAAAGAAAGGATGCCAAAGGAGAGGCCGAATGAAAGGCGAATGACAAAAATTAAAAAATATTTTATTTATTTTAAATAACTAAATTGAATTGTTAAAATTGTGCCGCGGCGAGTTGACCATGGTGAATTGGCCACAGTAACCTGGCCATGGCGAGTTGTCCCATTCTGTCGTTTGGCACCCCGGGAAGAGACAGGACAGGAAGCAGCTACCGTTGTGCAACTTTTTGAGACCTTCAGGAGAAAGGGTCCCCAAAGATGGATACATAACCCATAAAATCAGCCGGAAAAATGGAGTGGATTGGAGTTCAGCCGAGGTCTCGAAGGGCCCTGCTGTTGTCCCATGGAAGCCGAGGACCTGTGTAGCAAGAGACCAGGCCCTGCAGGGAGCTGATCTAAAAGGTTGCGGTGAGGAATGGCCTCCTCCGGTCAAATGCGGCTGTGGTATTCTTTGCAAACGGATTGCGGAGGCTGCCGTGTGCACTGTCGGGGAATTGTAGGTGTGCCCGCTTTTCCTGTGAGAACGCCCACTCACACATCCGCGTGGCAACGCCGGCTTTTCAACATCTACTTGCGGTGCATGCTGCTTGCCACTGGGTGAGGTAAGAGGACTCAGTGCCTTCCCCCAAATTCCTCTTGCGGATCGGTCTGGTAGGGAAGTCAGTACTCCTCCTCCTCCTCTTCTTCCTCCTCCTCCTCCTCCTCCTCTTCTTCCTCCTCCTCCTGGCAAAACCCCCTCCCTTCTAGCACTGATAACATTTCCTAGTTTGGGTAACAAAATGTCTGCCAGAAAATCACCAAGCTGAGAGACGAACAAGGACCCCCACCGTCCTCCTCTTCCGCCTCCTCTCTGCCACCCC
>JANHFM010006805.1:236393-248503 GCA_032468115.1 Grayia smithii
TTGGCGCGATGATGTCATCACACCGGGTACTCGTATGTGGGCGGATCTGCATGTGGGCGGACCCGCCTGGAGATGGAGAGAGGAGCGGTGTCTCAGTTCCTAAGACCATTGGAAATATGTGTTTTCCGATGATCTTAGACGACCCCTGTGAAAGGGTTGTTCGACACACACACACACCCAAAGGGGTCCCGACCCACAGGTTGAGAACCACTGTTCTAGAGTCTCAACATCTTTATTATAGTGTGGTGTCCAGAACTGGATGCAGGATTCCAAGAGTGGCCTCACTAATGCAATATAAAGTAGTAGTATCACTTTACGTAAACTTGAAACTATTCCTCTGTTGATGTAGCTTTGGGCTGCATTGGCTGTTTTTAGCAGCTGCAGAACAGCTCATATTTAAGTGGTTGTCTACTAGGTCAGCTAGATCCCTCCCACAGTTAATACTGTTGAGCCAGGTACATGTAGACTGACATACAGGGTGTTACAATAACTTAAACAGGTCAGTTGATTGATGATGATGGCTTGTTTCACCACTTAAGTGTAGTAACCGCATGTATTTTTTCCTCTGTTTTGCTTTTCTCCCACAGGATATCCTTTTTGATGCAAATACTCATAGAGTAAAGAAATTTGTTTTGCATACCAATTATCCGGGTCATTATAACTTTAACATGTGAGTAAAAAGCTCGAATATACCCCATTTTCCATTTCAGTTTGAAAAGTTATGAGCTCCTAGTAGATGGATATGCAAGAGCCCAGGAACTTTGTGCTTTTTCCTGAATTCCCACCAGTGGATACGCATAATGCCTAATTTATTGTTTCTAAATCTTCATCAAACATTGGAGGAAGGATTCTAATCTTTTCAAAATTTTCTCAGACTTGTCAAAAGTGTTTTATCTTCTTAATTCCATGAAATAGAGGCAGTCCTCCCTTAAGGGCCACAATTGAACCCGGAATTTTGGGTATAAGTTGTTCTTGGTCTTTTAGCGACCCACCATGTGACTTAATTAAATTTAACACCATTTTTATGACCGTCGTAAAGCAAACCACTGCAGTCGTTCAACAAATCAGGTGGTCGCTAAGCAAATCCATTTTTCCAAATGGGCGTTTTTGCCAGAAACATCGAAAATCACAGTCATGCGACTTTTTTTTAAAAAAGTTTTTATTCATATAAACAAAAATTAAAACACATAGACAAAACACAAATAAAACATTAACAGATTTTGGATGCGATAATACATCGCCGGTCATCAATAATTCACAACTATTTACAAAAGTACCATAATGCTATTGATCCTTAAAAGTTTAACATTATTCAAAATACTATGTATATTTATTTTTGCATTTTTTCTCACTATATACATATATACAATGGTATTTGTTTAATTTAATATACATTTCCATTTGAACTTCTCCCGACAAACTTCCGTTTCTTCAACCAACTGTAAAATTTTGTCCAAATCTCGTAATAAGCTGATTCATTTTTGTTTTTTAACTCCAAACTCAGTCTGTCCATTTCAGCACAGATGTAGATTTTTGGAATTATTTCAAAATAATAAGGGCAGACTTATTAGCCTGCGTTGAGAGAGAAACTTTTTGCTGGGGCTGCTGGCGCTCCTAATAAAGGAATCCCTGATTTAAATACAGAGGGTCAGAACAAGTAGGTTTACAGGAAAAATCAGTTTTAAGTGATCCATCATATAGAATATATATGGTCAGGGTAAATATATGAAACAACACTTAGTAAACATGTCATCAAAAAAATATCGGTCTTGTTTTGAAAAAAAAAATCTTTTGGCGGATACAGTGTTTTTATTTTTATTTATTTACTCTATATTTAGCAAAGATTTTGTATGATAAAAGATACAACAAAAGAAAAAGAAAAAAATGACAAAAAAGAAGGTAAAGATAAGAAATATACCAGTATCTTCTAACTTTCTTTTCAATACATAATTAGATTCTTATTTTCCCCTTAACACTTCAATATTTTATAAATTCCTGACCGTCACCCCCTCCCTCTCATTTGGTCCACATCTTTCTTAGTATTCAAATCCATAAATGAGAAGTTCACTTTTTCTTCTTTCTGCCAAAATTCTATATAAAGTTTCAGGTCTTTCAGAAACAAAAGTTGTTTGTTTTCTGATCAACAGTTTAGTTTTGCTATTTCTGCAAGTTCTGACATGTTCACAATCCATTTCTGACACAGTCGCTTTTTTAGGTACATCCCAGCATTTGTCACTTGCTCCAGTGGTCAGACATTTTAAAAACTGGTTTATTGACTTTAGTTTAAATACATATATATATACTCATTCCATTTACTGTATTTAGAACTATTGTAATTCTATTTTATGCTTAAACTGAGAGGCTGTCTAACTTCATTTTAAGAAGTGATCTAAACCAGGGGTCTCCAACCTTGGCAACTTTAAGACTTGTGGACTTCAACTCCCAGAGTTCCTCAGCCAGCTTTGTTCCATATCTTTCCTTTTTTTGCTTTAATAGATTCATTCTTTCATATAATAAATTATTTAACTGTTTTGTGATCAGTTGTCAGAACCATTTTACTGACTTTTCCTGTGCAGTCATGTATCAATTAATCTTGGACAAAAGCATTTAAAAATGCACAGAAGAAAAATGTGGCTAGTGAGAGGGATTTTTCTCTCCCCAATTCATTTCTTAAGATGGTTGCGCTGTAGTCTGAATATTACAGCAGAGAAATAGGCAGTCAAATATCGTCCAGGTAGCCTAAACTAAAACTTTCTTTTTTACAATTAGTTATGAAAATCAGGAATTATGGGTATTAGGTTGATTATCATGTTACAGCAGCAGAGATTTCAGAGAGAAGTTAGTATTAAAAATATGTCCTGTCTTATCAGCATTGTTTTATATTTACTACATGTTATAAAATACTTTATCAATAGAATTGTTCAAACTGAGATTGAATTTCTGAGCATGCTGCATGCAAATCAGACTCAATTTATTTAGGTAACAAAAATGATGGTACAGACGATTTTTCAAATTTTGAAATAAAGTAAGTAACAAATGGAGGTTTTCAAAATGCTAATGTCTGTTTAGTAATCTGACTACCTCTCTTTCTAATTAAAATTATCTTACCTCTTAATATTGATAAATTCAGTTTGACAGGTAATTGCATTCTTTTTACCTGTTTTCATTGTTAGCAAACTTCCTTAATTTTCCAAAGCTATTGAAAATATTCAGGTTTCACATGATCATTTTCTTATTTTTCTGCATGGTGTTTTTTTTATATCTATTTACACTATTGTAACATTGGAAGTATTTTACTCCAAAGGTAATCTATAAAAAGGTCATATAAAAATCACCATTTTCAATTTAACTTCATAAATTAAGAAGCTACCATATTTTTAAAATAATGCTTATTTTAATACAGGGTTTTGAAATGTATTAACAGTACAAATCGAAAGCCCTGTTAAAAATTCCACATTAAAAGTTCTGTAAGTTTAATAAGAATGGCCAGAAGTTCCAGGACTAAGAGATTCTGAGAGTTGTAGTTCAAGAAGATCTTAATGGCCATAGATTCCAAGATTCCACACCGTGTGGTATACAGCTAGTTCCAAAAGGTCTTTGTATATCAATTTTTTTAAAATGCGTAAACTTAACAACTACAGATAGTCCTCAACTTATGACCACAATTCAGCCCAAAATTCCTGTTGCTAAGTGAGACAGCATTAAGTGAGTTTTGAACTTTTTTATGACTTTTCTGGCCACAGTTATTACGTGATTCATTGCAGTTGTTCAAGTTAGTAACCCGGTTATAAAGTGAATCTGGCTTCCCCATTGAATTTCCTTGTCCGAAGACTGCAAAAAGTGATTGCATGGCCCTGTCATAAATATGAACCAGTTGCCAAGCATCTGGATTTTAATCATATGACCATGTAATACTGCAACGGTCATAAGCGTGAAAAACAACCATAAGTCACTTTTTTAGTGCTGTTGTAACTGCATATAGTTACTAAACAAATGGTTGTAAGTCAAGGACTTCTGTATTTTGTTAAATTATACCACTTAGACCAGGAATCTCCAACCTTGGCAACTTTAAGTCTGGAGGATTTAAACTCCCAGAATCTGGGAGTTGAAGTCTTCCAGGCTTAAAGTTGCCAAGGTTGGAGACCCCTGACGTAGACACTGTAAGTAGATATGTCACTCAGTATCATTGGTTGCTTGCAAAACATAACACAGTTGGAAAAACTTCATAGGAAATTTCTAATCCAGTGGAAGAATCTTGGAAGAAATTGATGGAAGAAATGGTTTTATGTGATCTCTACTGTTGTGCCCCTGTACAATTGCTCTAGATATTTGGGGATCCTCTAAAAAGGGGGGAGGGAGGGATGATAGCACTTGTGCAGAAGAATTATTGGCATTTGGGTATTCATTGTCCTTTTTGCTAAAAGAAGAATTCTGAAAAATCCACTTAGAAATGCTAGTGCTAATGGGAGGGGGGTGGCGAGGAAGGTCACTGACAATCCAGCCTAACTTTACAGGAAATACCTTTCATACACTGAGCACATTCCTCCTGAAAAACTTTAAGAGTCCCTGGAAGTCTGCAGACAGTGCTGCTCTGGTGTGAACCTTGGCCAGTATAGGCTCCACATGGTAGAGACTTTATTTCATTATGGAGCATGATGCGGTCAGATAAACTTTTCTGCCCCAGTGCTACCTCTAAATAGCTGGTACACAAAATGATTTTCTCTAAAATCTTATTATGAAAAGTCTTCAAAATAATCAACTGGCAGATGGAGCCAGATGTTGCTTCTGTCTCTGATGTAGAGGAGAATCCTTATTTTAGTCCAATGATCCTTTTTCTTAGTCTGGCTCCTTTGTTGGCATTCGCAAGTAAGATGTTGACAGAACAAATTTTGATTTAATTTTCAAGCGAGATCAATCTTTATTACAGTCATAGATCAGCATACGTTTTAATTTTAATTAGAAAGAGAGGCAAAGAAAAAAAAAACCTTAGGATTAATTTTCATCTTTCAAAAACTGGGGGGGAGTGGCTCCATATAAATCATACCCAGAGCTGATTTAGAAATATTCCATTGTGTTTATTATAGGCACCACTGAAAAATGTTCTCAATATTAACTCATTCATTTTCTTATGGTGCGGGTGCTGCTAGTAATTGCTAGTACTACAGCAGACCCCTGTATTTAGTGGATGCTCATATACTGATCAAGACATGGGATATCTTGGTTAAGTTTCTGTTTACTCTTACTCTCTCAAAGATTGTTGCAGGCAAATCATAACCCTATTGTAATGAAAATGCGCCGAGAAGCCTTCCCTGTGTTGGAGAGCCCTTTTGCTAAAAGGATAGCATGCCTGTATCTAATATTACTGCCTTTCTGTTTTGGCTGAAAATCTGTTTTTTGTTATTTCGGAGTTAGTTTTCCAGTAGAGGAATGCAGAGATAAAATTGATGAAGGAATGCAAGAACTGTCAGCAGAACTGTTAAGAGATAATAAACAAATGAGCAAAAGTGGACATAGCTCCACAAAAGAAGGGTACATGTGAAAGAGAGTGAAAATAACCCTGCCTTGATTCTATATAAGAGAAGGAAGAGATATATATTGTGGCAGGCTTTCAAGATTCTGTTGTGATATACCCTATAGCAACTTTGTGGTGTCTGTTTCTGTTCTGACTGTCACAGTCACATTTCTGACTGTGATACTTGTTTATTTCTATGTGGTTTCTGAGTGTGTGATTTTGAGCAATTCATTACCTATTTTATTTGGTTTTTACTTTACTTGTTATGGATCCTCTCAGCAACAGGCAAACTATAAATACCTTACACAAATAATAGTACTCCTTTTTCATAGTTGTTTTGTAGTAAGAATGAAAACCCCTTCACATTGTATTCAAAATCTTGCGATCCTCGATTAAGAGGCAAAAGAATGTACATGACAAATTGAACATCAGTTTATTTTATCTTTAACTATTCATTAAATTATCGCTCCCTTTCACTCAGGAATTCAAGATAGTGCATATAGTGTTTCCTTCTGTGATTTCCCCCCACAATAACCCTATGGCAAATAACAACCAATAATCTTTATTACAAACCAAGATCAGAAATAAGTTGGATTGAAAGCAGATGGTTGGCTGAAAGTCACTCAAGGAGCTTCTGTGAAGGAGGGGAAGTAGAACTGGAATGAATCTCGTACTTCAACACTTTAACCACTAGATCACTGTTTCCGATACCAGTCATGTATGCCTATACTGTACCTTTCTCCTATGGCTAAATATCCCATTTATTTGTCCCTTTTTATTTGTTTCCTCCAGAACTGAAAGTTAGGAGTAGTGGTTAAGGCAGCAAGGTAGAAACTGGGAGACTGTGAGTTCCAATCTTGCCTTGGGCATGACAGGCAGCAGTGGGGAGAGAGAATTCACAGCAAGCTTGTTTGGAGGTTAGGGAAAAAATAGTAAATTGTGAGAGACAATCAATTGGGGGCAGGGGGAGGCAAATCATCTTGAATTACCTCTTTTTTTCTTCTTATGTTTTCTGCTAATCCTTCCTTTGGCTATATGGAAATGAGTAATAATGTACTGTTGATAAGAGCCATGCCAATAGAGTTATCTAAGGGGCACATCCTTTGTGGCAGATGGAGATAGCTGAATACATGGAATCATGGTCCAAAGTGTATCTAGCTTTTAACTATATATATGTGTCCCAAACCTAAATAAAAGGGATGAACTTTCTACTTCTGTTTCGTAAGTCTAAACTACCATAAGGGGGAAAATATGCAGAATACAGGATGCTGTTATCTTGGGTAGACACAGAGATAAAATGTTAGATTGCCACAAGACAATGTTTGTCTTGATTTCAAGTTTTAAAAATCAAATCACATGAACAGCAATGTTGCTTGGGGGTATAAATGGATCGTGTCTGTACTTGCAACACCTGCCTTGGTACTTCATGACATTTCTGAATATAGAGATGATTCACTTAGTGTTTCTGGAGGCATTTCGAGCTGTGGTCTGATTTCTCTTTCAGAACAGGTGCCAAAGAAATTTAAGCTTTCTGTACCATCTTCAGTAATCAAAAAGAAAGAAAGAAAAGAAAAGCAAATGAAACAGTTTTTCTCAAGAAGGTGTACATTTTGTTTTTAGCAACTTTGCATTCCCTTTCTGTTCTTAATATGTCAATGTTCAAGCAAAGACCCTTTTAGCAGGAATGGCAAACTACTTTCAGGAGTATAGGTGCTTTCTTTGCCAAACCTTAGGACAGGGGTGCCCAAAATTGGCAATTTTAAGAACTGTGGACTTCAGCTCCCAGAACTCCCTAGCCAACCATGCTGGCTGGGAATTCTGGGAGTTGAAGTCCATAAGTTTTAAAGTTGCCAAGGTTGGACACCAAGGTGCCAAACATAGTCCTATTCCCCCACCCAACCCAGTATTCTGTGCAATTCTCTCTCATTTACCACCTCCTATCAATGTCTGTTGAGCTGCTGCCCAAAACCATTCTTCCTCCTCCATTGGCATCCATATTAAACAAGACATTAATTTTATTAACTTCCAAGCCAGGACCGAGAGCTCTGTACATTTCTTGGTGCTTCGCAGTAGCTGGGAGCTGCCCAGTTCTCCTTACCCTGGGAAATGTGCCATCCAAGCAGAATGAGATATCGTTATAATCAAGAAAATCTCTGTTGCAAGTCAAGAGCATTCATTTCTTGACAGAAAAAGCAGGATAGGGTTGCACATACTCTGTTTTGCATGCATGCTGGAAGTCAGTATAGCAGACATTAAAGATAAACACGTCTCTAGGGTGAACTAGGTTACCAGTGGTGGCAGGAAGCCCTTTTAAATCACTCCTCATTGAAGGCAGAAGTAAAGAATATTTTAAGCAGGGATTTCAGTTCTGATGAGGTAATGAAATATATGTGGTGAAACACTAAAATGCAGGAAATGAATAAAAGTCAATATTGGGTGGAGGGTATATTACTGTAATGATTCATACATACGGTAATATACAACTTAATGATTTAGGAGATAGATACTGTTGACATAACGGCTAACATGAATTCTCACACACACACACACACACACACACACATACACACACAAAATACCTGATTATTTTACCGCAACATTTATGATCAAATTTTCTGGAGCAGACTCCAGTGCTAAAAACAAATGTAATTTGATAACTGTTTGCCATGGGTTGGGGAGGAGCTAAAGGGAAGCATTCACAGTGAATCAGAATGAACGTACAATACATGTTCAGTAAGTTGATTTAAATTTAAATATTTGATTTTTTTTAAACAAGATATTACTTATTTAAATAGATATTAGAGCAGGGGTCCCCAAACTTAGCAACTTGTGGACTTCAACTTCCAGAATTCTCCAGCCAGATATGGGAGTCCACAAATCTTAAAGCCGCCAAGTTTGAAAACCTCTGTATTGGAGGAACATAGTGCTTAATTCTTTTTCTTCAGACTAAGCCCACAGACATAAAGCAAAGGCCAGGTGACAGGTGACTTTTTTTTCCCAGTTTCATGACTTGAGTATCAGTCATCAAGATGCCACCCAAGTGTGCTTCAGGTAAAAGCTATGTAGCTTCTCCAATAACAACTAAGAGCAGTTGCAGCACCCATGAAATGTTCTTCAGACTGGCTTTCCCCATGTTCATTAGTGCCAGCGCCACCTTAGTTATTTCTGGGATATTTGTCAAAATTACCTAATTTCCTTTAGATTTCCTTCAGGCCCAGAATTCAGTTTTGTGTCTTTATCCATGACACCTATACTGACATGCTCATGTATGAATACAATGGCACATACAATGACATGCTCATGTTTCAATGCAGAATGCATTTTTTAATCTCTTCATTTTAAGAATGTTTGGTCTGTACCAAACAGGAAACTCTTGAGTTATGATCAGTCATTTAGTGACTGTTTGAAGTTATGACTAACCCCCCAAAAAGGAGACTTATGACCTGGATTTGAAATTCTGATAGTCAGGCCCCCTCCATGGTCTCATGACTGAACTTTGGGCACTTGACAAGATGGCCACAGTTATGTCTATTTTCAGCCGCTCATGCTTACATGTCCACATTTTATGATGGCTTTGCTGGAAACCTGCCCTTATTTTTTTTGCAAAACTGTGCTCATAATAAACTATTGATTCATTTAACAACCATGGCATTTGCTGAATAACTGCAGATTCACTAAATGACCAGTGCAAAAAAGTTTTTTTTTTTTATGACTGTTACAATATACAACTGCAAGAAGTAGGTTCCACTACAGACATATGTCAAGTCCTACTTGTATTCCATGACTTAAGAGTTCTAATCATCCAAAGTCATCTTCTAGGGATGAAATGATTGGATTGTATCAAACAGTGCTACAATTGTGACATATAAATAACACATCACAAGGTCCGCACAACTTTTATGTCTTCAGTTTCATATGTGGCACTAAAGCAGCTTACATTTTCTATTTAACTTAGAAGGTATACTAGAAAATGGCAATATCCTGTTTAACCAACTCAGCTGTGCTCAGTCAAGCCCCACAGCATTGAATGCCAAAGCTATATCTTTATCAAATCTTATTAAATAAATAAATACTGGGGCAAACATAAGTTCATTATCTTCGTATTTTGGGACAAATACAAGTGCTGTTTCTTCAGAGCACAATAAACTTCTACAGTAGATCTTTCTATTCTTTGGTAATGTACCTTCCTTTATGTGTTTTGCACAGATAACATTGTGATAGCTTTGGTACCTATTATTTGGTTCTCTGCTGAGGTTCAGTCACTGGAGCTATCTTTGTATTCTGAACCATTACAGTCTATTCTCCACTGGAGCAGATGTACCACCTGGGTCACAATCTTTTGTCTGATAGCTTGTTGGATCTGTCCTTCTTTTGCTCAGAACAAAATAGAGAGAATCCTCATTACATGGCCTCTTTCCACAAAAGCTCTTTATGCAGTTAAGTGGTCATCTTTTGTGGACTTTTCAAAAAGTGTCACTACCAAAATACACTTAACCAAGGACAGCATATTTATTACCTTTCCTCCCAATCTTAGGATTCCTCCATTCTTTTGTCATTTAAACCAGGGGTGTCAAACTCAAGGCCCAAGGGCCAGATCTGGCCCATGGGGTACTTAGATCTGGCCCATGGGACCACCCTGGAAATAGGGAAGGACCAGCCCACGGGACCTCTGTCAACAAAAACGGAGCTTGCAAGGGCTGTTTTATATCATCTCTTTATGTCTGCCAGTTAATAAATCATGGATGAAGCCCAAAAACTGTGAAAAGCTAGTTATTTAACCTGGAAATTTGAGTATTCAAGTAAATTCTCACAACCCACCTACTATCTCACTTGTTATTAGGTAACTTTTACATTTCTTCTTGGTTCACTCATAGGTTCAGATACAGATTCAATCATGTTTGGACTGCATGAAGGATAAGATTCTTTCCAAAAATACTATACACTCTGGAAAACTCCAAGCTAGCTTTGTGCATAATTAAAATTAATAATCAGTGAATTCACTGAGGACTACTTAAGAATTCAGATTACCAGGCACTGCCTATGAGCAATGTTCCTGAGAATTTTAGACTAAAATATGCCTATGGCAAAAACTGGTTTTCAAAGATATTTGAATTTTAAAAATTGTACTTTTGCATTTTTACTATATAGTCGCTTGTCAGGATTTAAAGTTTCATAAACTTTTATTAATACATAAAGTCTGGAGAACATTTTCTCTTCTGGGAAGGTAACAGAATTTATTATTTTTGTTAATAGCTATTTGCAGTTTGCTAGGCTATTTAAAAAACATTCCATTTAAATCTGTCATTCATCTTACTCCTCAGTATTTGAAGAAGAGGAATAAGCATACAGGATAAAGAGAGAAAAAACCCTAACATTTTTATTTAATTGCGATTTTATTTCCATTTTTCAATTAGAATTTTACAGCATATCAAATGACATTCTTTGTCCAATGTTCAGAACAGCTAAAAATAGTTGAATAATAAACTGGATGCAAAAATGACCTTCTGGAGGCATGTCTCTGTTGCTCACAGTTCTCTAACTTACTAAAAGTGTATGTCACAAAAATAAAAAAATAAAAATAATCTTACTCTCATTATTTCAGATAATTAGATTTCTTGACACAAAGCTCATTCTCAAGATTCTTTTTAAGTTATCAGTCTATATTTTTGTTATGCTAGTGGGAGAAGACTTCACATTAAAATAACACAAATGCATTTCTTCTTTCTTCTTAAAATACTTTGGACCTATGCCACGGACATTGTTATACCACTTAAAAGTTGAAATAATTAAGTAGTCATCTGCAGTATTATACCAAACAGTGGGGAACATCATAAAATTAACAGCTACAAATTTGCTCAAAGCTTGTATGGAATTATAAAGCTTTAACAGCCCTTCTGAAAAGGCCATTGATATGAATGTGGTTTCTCCTGGAAATCAGTTTAGGATACTTCAGACTTAGTCTAAGAAAAATCTCCAATTCTAGTATTCTACAATGTGGTTTCTATTTTATATATAATAATTTTACAAGTAGATAAAAGTTAGTACAAACTTAAAAAAAAGAATAGAAAGTAAAAAGAAAATATAAAAAAATCAAAAAGAAATAAAGAAAAAAGAAATATATAAAGAAGTGACTTCTTTCTTGATCATAACAAATATAAACAATTTTAGCAACTTATTACTTTATCTTAAAATACAACAAATGATCTCTTCTTCCCATATTCTCTCTCTCAGCTATACATAAATCCTTAAAACCTTCTTATTCAGTCTGGTTAGCAAAAAAAAAAACCCAAACCCATTAATAATTACCAGAGATAACAATATATCTAGTTCAACTTTGATCTAATACACCAAATTTATATTCTTTCCTTTTATTTTTAACAATTCGTTCTTTCGTACTTGAAAATCTGTATAGGTGTAAATAGTTCTCTAAGAATTTAAAGTGTTAGAGAGGGTTGTATTCTAGACCAATGCTTTGTAAACATTTATGTATCTTTTCTTGTATGTACACCAAGAGAGTATGTACCAAGACAAATTTCTTGTGTGTCCAATCACACTTGGCCAATAAAGAATTCTATTCTATTCTATTCTATTCTATTCT